>JAHBCN010026292.1:0-10660 GCA_019359885.1 Listronotus oregonensis | reverse complement strand
AAGTATGACGTTATCGTTTTTTTTTTTTTAATGGCAGTCCCCATTTTTATTACAGGGTTTGAAAGAGTACATTTTCAAGGGTGAAATTTGGATTTGAATTTAAAAAATTTTTTAAAATTTTTTTAAAATTTTAATTTTAATAACTATGAAAATTTTAAAAACAATTTTTAAATGCTCAAATTGAGCACCGTTTGGGGGCCCAAAAAAACTCCCCACGATGAAAAATAAATTATTCTTAAACATTTTTAATTTGGGGAAGGTATAAATTATATTTCTTGAAGACTTCTTTCTTTAAATTCTTTGGCAATCTAACGTAATTTATTTTTAAGTGTTCAAAAGAAACGTGTTAAATCTGGCGCTATTGACATGGCCCTTAAAGGAAAAGGTAGCCTCAACAAAAACAAAAATTTTTTATCAAAATTATCATCACGATGAATTCAATTACGCCATGAAATTTTACTTCGTTTTTTATGATCCTACCCCCAAACCCCAATCATGGAAAAAATTTTTTTTTTTTTTCGTTCCGTTAATTTAGCGATTTGTTAGAAAGTAGCATTTTTTTTCCTCGATAAACCCTGTAAATACGCTGCTTTGATATAAAGATCGGTTTTAAATTTTTTTCAAAAACCCCAATCTGAAGGACTATTTAACAAGTTTTTTTTAAATCTCGGACATCTGGCAACATTCAAGTATGTATTGTCAAGATAACTGTCAGGCAGCTAACTATGCACGATTTGAACATTAAGTGTTTTTTTGAAATTTTATTCCCCTTAAATTAAATACTTTCCATAGGAATCACCCTGTATAAAAATTTCCCCAAAAAAAAGCACAAAAACAAATAAAACTTTATTAGTTCAAGTTTTCCCCAAAAAATTCTTTCAAATTTTTTTAAAAAATATATATATATATATATATATATATATATATATATATATATATATATATATATATATATATATATATATATATATATATATATATATATATATATATATGTAATCCGACTTTATTAACCCAAAAAAAAGCTACACTTCACGGGCTATAAAAACCCTTCACCTACTTAGGAAGCCCAAAATCGGGATTAAAAATTTTTTTTCCTGTATAACCCCCAAAAAAAACCCATATAGCGGCATTTTTGAACCTCGAAATCATTTCAATATAGCGTCACATATCAAGTTTCCTAATCGTGGTGACAGTTTTAATGTAAATATAATAGATGACTCTAAAAACACGACTTTGTAAAAAATTTTGGGCTTCGTAAGTATGTTTTGTTTCTCAAAATATACACGTTTAGTTGATCATAACTGCCACTAGTTAGCGCCTCTAAAATGTATGTAATATGAAGCAAAAGGTGTTCTACGGTCAATAAAGACCGAAAAGTTCAACATTGCTTGGAATAAAAATAAGGTTTATTTTTTTTTTTTTAATTTAAAATTGAAACTCTGTTTTTGCCGTTAATGTTTATTTAATAATAATAATAATAATAATAATAATAATAATAATAATAATAATAAAATTTGTCTGTAATATAGTCTGGCCACCGGGACAATGTTGGTTTGTTCCTGGTGCTACCGAACGCGAACAATCCAAGCAAGACGGTACTGCCAGCGAGCTTGAAGGGTGGGGCACCAACAACAACCTACGAGAGGCCCTTAAATCGGTCCGGTAGCCTACGAAAATCCCCCGGTAACCGCCGAGACTCTGTGGGTGACATCCCGCAGGGTCACGGATACTCACATTGTCCGAAACGAAAATGATGAGCAAGCTCCCAACAATCCACCCCGTTCGGATAGGGGTGGGGCAGGGGAGGAGCAACTGGCCCGGACCCCTTGACCTTGGCAATGGACATGGACGCTTCACGGACGGACGAGTTTAGGGACGATCTGATGGATGCATACATTCAGCGACCCCACCACTAGGGGCTACATGAGACGAATGCATGCCGCATGGTGTGCTAAACCCCTGAATTGTCATCTCTCTGAACAGCGTTTGAAGACTATGTAGCTTACCTTAACCGCTCTGGTTATGTTAGAACTCCAAAAAACAGGAGCCAACTCAAGACCTGGAACCTATCCAGGAACCAGAACAGGACCGGGGAGGAAAAGATAAACGGGTTTGCCCCCGGGAACCCCGATAATGAATTAACAGAAAGACTTGTAAACATCAATATCAAGACCTACATAAAGCCTCAAAATATCGCACAAGCGGACAATGCACTTCGAGCAGACTTTCAGAACATGCAGATATTTGGGCACAACCGCTGTTTATGAGGTGGAAACAACATTCCTAACGACCGCGCAGACCTTTCCCAAACCTTCAAAAGACCGAACGCCGAATACAGCAAATAGCCAAGAAAATAGATTTGACGCGGAAGAAGCATCACGTATACAAAGTGTATTAGAATATATATCATCCAACAGGCCTTTCACTGGAAAAATCAGGAAAATAGCTGTAAAGCTCCGCCAAAAACACCATACACTTAACAGACGTGTTTTCTCATCATCAAACAGCGTTGCCTAGACCGCATACGATCCTTGGGTGTTATAAACAACAGCTTAAAAAAAAAAGGCTAGAGGGATAAGAACACAAATAAACCCGTAACTAGGCCTTCTAGCTTTCTCGCAGACCCCAACACCAACAATTGAAAATCCGCCATCAGCAAATGTCGTGGAACAGTTCTGGAAGGATGTTTATGAAGTCTCAAAGCCATTACAACGAGACACTCCAGCATTGACTAACTTTGAGCCTATTGTGGGGACAAGCAGCTTGACCAGCATGAGAGTGCGCCGATCACGCCGGAGGAGGTGAAAAGTGCCCTAGATGGTTAAAAAACTATTCTGCACCTGGTCCGGATGGAATAACAACTACTGGTGGGAAGAAATTCCCCGACACATCCACATTTAGCCAGAATCTTTGATTCTTGGCTCAAACCGCCAATTCCTGAGTGGTTTTGAAGGCCGAACCATATTGATACCAAAAAAGGGAGATTTAAAACCCCAAAAACTATAGACCGATCCTTGCCTCAATACTTGCTACAAGGCTTTCACCAGAATTTATACTTTAGAACTTTTGAGTGCAATTGATCCCATACTCTTTGGGGGGAGGGGAGGAAAAAGAGGAATCAATGGTTGCAAAGAAAATCTCCTTATCGATAGATGCATTACAAAGACTCAATCCAATACAAACGCAACCTTTATGGCGTGGATTAACTACAAAAAGCGTTTGGGCACAACATCTCACGAATTACTTTTCCTGTTAAAATTTAAGGTTCCCAACCATCCGATGCATTGAGCGACTGATGTCACTTTTGGAAATCAAAGTTCTCTATAACATCTGAAGCACAAAATTATTACCGAACCCATTACGTTTAAAAGGGGCGTATTTCCCGGGTGACTCCTCAGTCCTTTGCTATTTTGTATTTCGCTGCTTCCCGTGTCCGTGTCTCTTCGAAAGACACGCGGATATTGCTTGGACCACCTGGAAGACGTGAGCATAAGGTAACCCATCTGTTTTATATGGATGACCTAAAACTGTACGCAACAGCGAGGAGACCTACAACAGTCTCTTAAAGTGGTTCACGAATACACCAGAGATGTTTGGAATGGAGTTCGGCCCCAAAAAAGGGGTGCCCCAAACTAAATAAAGGGGCGGTTCGGAAACGATTTAGAAGCTGACCAGCTTGCCGATAGCGCTACTTCGCCCTCTAAAAACAACGAGGTTATCGATTTTGGAATCGACCCAAAAACCGGATCAAGATGTTTGGAAGACCGAGCTTAGAGGCAATTACAGGCGACGTTTACGGAGAATTTAAAACCGAATTATCCGGAATAAAAAGGTTTGCCCAACATGCTTTGGGAGTGCCTGTATTGCTTTACTCTTTGGAGTGGTTAAGTGGGCGCGAGGGAACCGCGCGAGCTGGACGTCAGCACACGAAAAATGATGCATCTTCACCGTAACCACCCGCGCTCATCAACATCCCGTAAATTTTACGCCACCAGGGAGGTCGGGCCTTTGGGAATGTATGCACGATCGACTGGTTTTGAAGGGCTTGCTTTCAAGTTGCCAAAGTACTGATCCGCTAAACTAGTAAGAGCACACGAAACAGCTAATGTTGGAGCGTTTCTATTTAAGGCAGCGGAGCGAGCAGCGGAAAATTCGGGGCTCAGATTTGCAACGATCCAAACGAGACCAGTCACTTGTAAGGCTTGAGTCTAAAGCCAAGAACTGCAGTTAAAAAGCAGAACAGCAGATGCTTTTAGAAGATCAATTAATGGGCAACACGGGTATTTTACCGAAAATAGAAAGACTCAATCTATCTCGAAACCTCACGTTTGGGTTTTGAAATCTGCTGAGCTCAAGTCTGAGCCGAGGGTTTCCTACTAGCATGCCAGGATGGGGTGATAAACACGTTGGTATCCGAAGCCAGTTTTCTAACATTCCTGATACTGCTTGTCGAGCTTGTCGACAGCAACCCAACATAATACTTATTGTCAGCCTGTCCAGTGCATGCCGTAAGTGGTTACATCCACCGACATAACGATGCGCTTCGGGTACTTTATTATCACCTCAGACATTATTACGGCATTGACGAAACAGCAATTTTGCCATTTGCTCCCCGCGATATCGAGGCAGTAGTGGAAAATGACAACTGTCGCATATATTGGAATTATGCATTCCCAACTACGCATCAAATTCGCGCCAATAAACCTGATATCGTTCTCCGCCCCAGCGGAAACTAACATCGATATAAAGGAACGGGAGAAACGAGCCAAATATCAGGATCTACTTGGCGAACTTCGGAGGCTCTATCCGGAGTATAACGTGCGATTGGTTGTCCTGATTGTCGGCGTTTTGGGGGGCATAAAGGAAAATGTGTTGGGGGAGCTGAAGTGTATTCCCGCATGTCAACATTCACCCGAACAACTGGTGATGAAAATGCAGAAATCTGTTGTCCTTGGGTCCCTTCGTTTACTGAGGCAAATGAATTTGGCCGAAGATCACTGACCGAGCGGACGCGAGGAGTGGTCTTCGATACGGATGGCCTTCCGCATGACGCCCTATGGGGTCGGAGCCATAGGATACGTCATGTCGGATCTTTGTAAAAATAATAATAATAATAATAATAATAAATCTTTTTAATTAACTTAAATTAACCATGTAACCAAAACATATTTAATTAAAAATGGGTTTTTCAAGATTTCAGGATATGGAGATAGATATTTTAAAATAATTATATAGACAGTATTTTTTTTAAAGTAGCGAAAAGAATAAAAGACTATATACAGGTGTTACAAATTCGAGTGTATGCATGGGATCTCGTAAACCGTAAGAGGTACAAGGTCGGTTAAATTGAAAAGTAGTTGTGTAGGATGTGTTAACAAAAGTGTGATTTTGGGGATTCCAATTAGTTGAGATATCCGGAAAAACTGGTTTACTAAAACGTTTTTATTTTTTCCTGACCTTATTTGAGAAGATATTTCTAAATAAGTGTCCGCACAGCTATTTTTCCCCCCTCTACAAAATGACGTTTTTAAAATTTAAAACGTTTTCCCAGCAACCACCATAAACTTATTTTTTTTAAATAACTCGATTGTTTTTGCTTTTTTTTGAAGCATTTTTAATTCCAATTACAATGATATATAAAATTGATATTTTTCTGTTAAATAAACATATTTTCCATAAGAGACAATGTGTTAGACAAGGAAGGCAGATGATTTCTTGGGGCTTTCCCAAAAAAAAGTTGATGGTGGTTCTCGGAAAAAACAAACGTGGTTTTTAAATTAAAACGTCTTTTTTGGGGGGAAAAGTTTTGCTGACGTGACGTTTATTTCAAAATATCTTCTCAAATAAGGTCAGGAAAAAGATAAAAACGATTTTGCGAGAATTGGTTTTTCGAATATCTCCGAAGTAAACGGAAATTTTTCAAATTTCGAAACGACATTTTGTTTAGCATCGAAATGCCCCTCGAATTTGTAACACCTGTATATACAATAATATACAATACATCCTTATACATTTTGTCCTAAAGTACCTTTAAGGGGAACTTCCTCTTGGCCCATTTTTGATTTTTACACTTTTTAACCACCTTGTACATGCTAACTTAAATCTTAATAGGGCATTGTCATTTTATTGCGAGGAAGAACTTTTCATAAAAAATAACTTTTTTTCGTAAAACCAAAAATAAAAAATGCATCCCATATGGTAAGAATTTCCTTGACACAAACGTTTTATTGTTAGCTTGATACTTGAAATGGTCTTTAAAAATCTACATTTGCAATTTTCCATTAATCTTATAGTTTTTAAAATATGTGCAATTAAAAGCCAAAACTTTAAACCTTAATATCTACAGTTGCCGAAACAAATTATATTTATTTTATTTTTAAAGTGCCGTTGGTAATAAAATTACAGCTGTCATATGTAAAAAATCTTATTGTGATACTCGTTATCTATATTTATTTTTATGCATCGTGAGTCTTCGTCCACAAAGTGATAACCACTGAAATACAACTTTACCTAAGGTCTTATGAGTGTTACAAACCATTCTACGGCTTGTTCAAGAATGCTACACATACCGCGCTACCCGTCTTTATAATATGCTCCCCATGGAGTATAAAAGCCTAAGACCTTACAAAGTTATCTTTAAAAGAAGGCTGCTAAGTGAAAAGTGAACCTGACGTTAAAATGATAATTGATGATTTTGTTATTTTATTGAAGCTCCTCTAATAACATTTAATGCCGATATCTGTATTTTATGTACATTGTGTCTCTAATTATTATTTCTTTTAATGTATTCTAGTTAAGTATTGGCTGTTGTATTTACTATAGTTTTTTGTTTTTAGTTTAGTTTTAAGTTAGGTTTGTGTAGACTCTCTGTGAGGTTATATAGAGAAAAAGCCATCATTGGCTAAAATATCGCTTTGCTAAGAGTTCTACTTTTATGTCTTATTTCTTCTTATAAAATATATATTTGTGAAATTATAATTTTAAGCCACACGGCTTTTGCACTCCTCTAAGGGGAACATTCACTCATACCAGATATCTTCGATATCAAAAGGATTGAGCTCTGTGGGAGCCCTTTCCATGCTGTCAGGCTCTAGGTGACGTTATGTTCTGCTGTATTCCCAACAAATTTCCGGACAGTCCGAGCGGTCGCAAGTAGCACTGCCTTTTGCATATCCTTATACAAATATTCACCGAGGCCTAATCCCTTGATGTTTTGTAGAAGAGTCTTTGGTATAATACCAGTTTTGATAAAATTATGGGGATCGTTTGGACGTTATTCATTCCCACTGTCTTCTTATTTGTGTTTCTAGATTTCTGTACTTGGCAATCTTTTCATTGTATTTCTCGTAGGTTGTTGTTGTTCGGGATAGCGACGTCAATCAGTGTTGTTTTTCTCCCAACTTTACCCCATACAATATCTGGTCTATTATGAGCAACAGTTTGGTCTGTAAGTACAGTTCTATCCCAGTACTTTATGCATATATAAACTCGTTGTTTCCAAGAATAGGTTCCGGAGTATACTTGTAGTAAGGCAATTTTTCAGTCTGTAAAAGCTTTAGCTTCTCTGCCAATTGTTGATGGAGTATCTTGGCTGCTGAATCATGTCTTTCCTTATACTCTGATGCTGCAAATGCTTGGCAACCCCCCGTTATGTGCTGGATTGTCTCCGATGTTTGACATCCATATCTGCATCGATCGTTTTCTATAGACGGGTCTCTAACAATATGCATCAGATAGTTTTTTGTTGGAATAACCTGGTCCTGTATAGCCAATAAGAAGCCTTCAGTCTCTGGGAACATCTCCCCCGACGTCAGCCAGTATTCGGCGCGAACTTGTCGATATTTTTCTGGGCGACCTCATTGGGGTGACGTCCATGAAGAGGTTTCTGCTACCAGGCTTGCAGCTTCTCCTGGTCTGTTTGATGGTGTCTGCGCATTTCACGATCCATCAGTCGCAACGGTGTTGAATCTTCGGCTCCGCATATTGCTTGATGTATCGGGGAAGAATCTGCCAGTCTATGGAAATAACTGCGTAAGTTTATTATTTGTTGATCTAATTGCTTACCAATATCCACCAATCCTCTCCCCCTGATGTTTGTGTGCCTTTGTAAGGAGTGTTCTATCTTTCTTGTAGCTTATCGATGTCAGTTTTGTTCCATTCCACAGTTCCAAATGAGTAAGTGAGTGCGGAGCATGCGTATGTATTAAGCGCCTTAAACAGATTTTTGCTGTTTAGATAAGTTTGTTCAGAGTCAATTTCGGAGGAATATCTTTCCATACTCGATTTTATAACATTATCAACAGAAATAACAGTTAAATCTTCAGCAACCACCGCGAACTTGTTTTCAATAGCTAATCTAACTAAAAATTGACTCCGATTGAAGTTAGTACTGAATCCAGTGCGATTCAATTCAGCCGAATGCATTGTAACAACCCCTAATATAAAGTGGATCTACGTTAACACCGAAACAAACTGTAATAACTAAACAATATTTCTAAAATAAAAGCATTAACATGGCAGGGCTTCTATAATCGGTATATCAGAATCAGAGTCAATTGGATATAAATTCGGGCTTTGTATAATCGGTATAGTAACTGTTAATTAAAATATACACTTAAAATAAAAACGGCATCATCGCCAGGTTCATAATTGACATAACATAAACACAGTTGCCTTGTATATAAACTTGGGCTTCGTAGAATCGTAGTAGTATCGACACTACTGAAATCCCTTGCCTCCCAAAAAGTCGGGCTGCCCCTCACCTGTGTTACGTAGTGGGCTTCATATAATGCGCCATACTTGTTTTTATATATATATATATATATATATATATATATATATATATATATATATATATATATATATATATATATATATATATATATATATATATATATATATATATATATATATATATATATATATATATATATATATATATATATATATATATATATATATATATATATATACAGAGATTCCTTAGGTCGAAATAATAATTAACGTAAACCCTAAAATTATTAAAAAAACCCAAACTTCTAATTTTATTTTTGTTTTTTTTTAATAATTTCTTAAAAATGAATAGGGACAAAATTGGAAATTTGGGGGTTTTTTAAGGCGATAAATTCAAATTCGTTCATACTTTTGATGTTGCTGGTAGAGCTACGGCCTACCCCACTTGTTTTAGATGGCATAACTTTTTTAAGCTTAGTATATTGACTTTATTTGGTTAAATATGTATACCCATTTAAGTTTAGGACAACTGTTTTTGAGATAAATGATTTTAAAGCACCCCACAATTTTCCTATCGAAAATGGTTGGCCCATTTTTAAACTTTGAATTAAAGTTTTAAACGCTTATCAAAAGTCACCACGGGCCCCAAAAACCCCAAATCCTTAACCCCCCAAAATCACCCTCAAAATTCTTCAAATCCCCAGTGACATTTAAGGCTGATTTTGGGGGGGTTGGGGGTTTTTGGTTTTATGACCAAAAACTTCCTTAAATATTACTTTGCAAAGTTTAAAAACAATCCATCGGGGTCCTTTAAAATGCATTTATCTAAAAATTGCTCCTAAGACAAATGAGGTATACATTTTTGACGGGGGAAAAGTAATTCTTTTTTGATAAAGAGGTCAATATACTGCTTAAAAAGTTATGCAATCTAAAACAAGTGGGGTAGGCCTCTTTTTCCTGAAAATCAAAAGAGAACAAAAATTTTGCCTCAAAAAACCCCAAAACCCCTTTGTACCGCTATGTCATTTAAGAAATTATTACAAAAAACGAAAACAGGCACCCACCAACTTTTATCAAACTTAATTGTTTTTGACCACACTTTCTTTTCCCATTACTTTAGACACCCTCTATATATATACATCGATATATGCTCGTTGGAAAACATTTTTTTCCCTTTTGTCTGGGAATAAAAATGAAAGTAAGATTTAGGGGTCCGTTCTTTTTTAAGTTCAGAATCCTAAAAACTATAAAAAGCCTTAATGACCAATATTTAGGTTTTAAAATATAAGTCACTTTATATAGCCGACTAATCAATCTTTTTTAAAATTTAGAAATGCTTTACCTAAATAAGTTTTATTTAAATTCATCATTACATCCGGAAAATCCATTCAATAAGTACAACCCACGAACGCTATAAATTTTAAGAAAAACCCGAGGATTTTATTTATAATTGTAATTAGTTTAACAGAAAAAAAAGGACTTTGTCGTAATAGTCTGTTTAATTAAGGATAACTTTGAGACAAAAGGTTTTTGTTGAGATGTAATTTTTTTATAATTATTTAAATTATACTGGTTTCGCAGAAAATCCAACAATTAAAGAATACAAATTTTTTTTAAAATTTCTAATTCTTTAACCTTCAAATCACAACAATAATTTTAAAAAAACAAGAATTTAGGAATGTATTTAAAATTGAAAGATTAAATATTATCTAAAAATTTTCTTTTCAAACTTTCGTTTGTTTAATTTGATGACCATTATTTAAAGTTCTTAAAATAATTACGGACCAAAACAGAATTCATTCAATAACCCAATTTTCTTGTTCTATTTTTCTTTTATCAGTCAAAATTGCTTTTCTCAGAGGTTTCAATTTAGTTTTTGAAACATAATTATCATTGGATTAAAACAATGTATGTAAGGAATATA
>JAHBCN010026291.1:0-10695 GCA_019359885.1 Listronotus oregonensis | reverse complement strand
TCGACGATTTTTAAACGGGGGGGTAGCCCCTTTTTATGGTTAAAGATGGCGTCATGCGGTTTTCGCTATTCGATAGGTACGACGTTACACAATTTTTAAAAAAAATTTAAACCCTTTTCTTTAGACTCATCATCAGGGCAAAAAAAACGATTTTAGTCGATAGCCCCGAACGGCAAACCCAAAAAAATTTCCGATTTTTGCAAATCAATATTGGGTTTTTAGCACAAGTATCCTACGCATAACGGCCATTTTCCAAGTCACATGGTTTTTGACATATGGCAGGTGACGGTGACAGATGATTTTTGACGGGCATTTGACATTTGACAGATAGTTTGGCCAAAAGCCCAAATAACGCGTCACACAAGATTCCTAAATATTTAATTACGTCAGAGATATTAAGATGATAACTCCCCGGGGGACGGAGGATGGTGAACGCACCTATTCTCCTCTCGCGTTATATTGTCTGGTCCAGGATGGAGCTGAATAATACGACCAACCTTCCATTTGGAGACAGGTAAATTTCCCCCTTTTAAAAACTAAACTCCAAATTTTTTTAATATATTTGGGTAATTCTTCTTCCACTTGACAGGGATTGCATCTCCGAGATGTATTCCTTATTCCATCGTTTCCAAAGTGTTGCACCATAGACTGCAAATGCTGAAATTTTTTAAGCCGGTTCTCGGAATGATGGGTTTCTTCCTCGGGAAAAAAAGGATAAAGGTCTTCCCATAAGAAAATGTGCTGGTGTGGTGGTGTTACATCAGGGGGGTCGGATGATAACGGAGTTAAAGGTCTGAAGTTTAAAACTCCTTCTATTTGAGTTAAGACTGTGCTTAAATCCTCGTAAGAAAGGCTAGTGTCACCAATAACCCCTTTTAAATGAAATTTTATGCTTTTGACACCAGTTCCCCCACAAACCTCCGAAAGGGGGGCCCCTTGGCGGAAAAAGTGCCATATTATACCCTCATCTGAAAATTTATGAAGCTAGAAAATTAGAATGTTTACGCAAAAATTGAGATAAAATCGAGTTAGCTCCAAAAAAGGTAGTTCCGTTGTCTGAGTAACAGTGAAAGGCTTACCTCTCTGGCAAAAAATTTTTTTTAAAACTGCAAGAAAACATTGACTGGTCAGATAGGAGGGCCTCTAAATGTACACACTTTGTACTCATACAAACAAAAAAAGATATGTATCCTTTTTTAAAAATTTAGGGTTTTTAGTTTTTCTGTCTCTAAAGTTATAGGGGCCCATAATCAAGCCCCTGTATGTAAAAAAACTGGCTGATATGCAGAAATTCTACACTCGGGTAAATTACCCATAACATAACTAGAAGCATTAGGTTTAGCTTTAAAACATGTAATACAGTCTTTAACAATTGATCTAGCCAATCTGCGACCGGAAATTGGCCAAAACCGTTGACGAACAGCATAAAGCAATTGCTGCGAACCGCAATGTAGCAGTTTTACATGCTCGTGACGCATAATTAATGTTGCTAAGAAATGTTTGTTATGTAAAATTATAGGGTGCTTCTGATCTTCACAAACATTTGCCTTTTGAATTCTACCACCAACTCTAGTCAAACCCTTATCATCAAAATATGGCATTAAACTTAAAAGGTTACTTGAATTTTTAATGGGTTGATCATGCGAAAAAGCATAATATTCATTAGGAAATGACTGCACTTGAGATATTCTAACTAAATGATTTAAGGCGTCTCCCGCCTAATGTTGTCAATGACCCCCACATATAACCTTTGACTTAATACGTCGAATAAATCTTAGACAGTAAACCATAACTCTCTGCATTTTCAATAAAGACGAAAATTTATTAAAATCAAAATCTGGAACATCCTGAACCGTTGCAGAATGAACAACAACTTTTTCTTCAGGTACGGTTTCCAAGATTTCCGGTATTTCCTGCACATGGGTATTCTCATTAAGAAAGATAGAAGAAGGACCCTTCCACCATAAATCTGATTTTAACAAGAATTATGCTGTAGTTCCCCTAGAAAGACAGTCGGCTGGATTTTCCTCAGACTTGAATACTTCCAATCATTGAGATCAGTCAAATTTTGAATTTGAGTAACTCTGTTTGCCACAAACTTTTTTCCAACGACTAGGGCAACCTTGATCCAACATAACGTTATAGAAGAATCTGCCCAATAAAATATTTTATCAACATTTACCTTTATAGATCGTTTGACCTTGTCAACCAACTTGGACATAAGCACTGATGCACAAAGCTCAAGACTGTAAACTTATCCTCTTTAATGGTGCGACTCGCGATTTAGACAGCAAAAGATTGGAACATATATATTCCCCAGCCTTTGTTAAACTAACAATATAAACACATCCACCATATGCCTTTTCTGAAGCGTCTGCAAAGCCATGAATATGTATAACCTCAAAATTATCAGATAAAACAAAGCGTGGAATATTCAATTGATTCAATATCTGCAAATCCTTGCAAAACATTACCCACTTTTCACACAAATAAGGAGGTACCGATTCGTCCCAAGACAAGTGCTCCTGCCACAACAACTTCAACATAAGTTTGGCAACAACGACAATTGGTCCTAAAAGACCTAAAGGGTCAAATATTTGACTTGTAACCGATAAAAAAGTATTTTTGTTATGTGATCATCAAACGTAAATTCCTTGATTGAATAATTAATGATATCTTTAACCGCATTCCACAAAATCGCTAATGTCTTTTTTTGCTGTGAGTCACCAATTTGCAAAACACCTGACGATAAGTTACTATCAACTTGGAATAATGAAAGAAGCTCAGGTTTATTAGACAGCCATTTACGAAGTTGAAAGCCTCCTGCAAATAAAATAAAAGAAATAACCTTTTGAAGTTTGAGCAATTTCTCAATGGAAAAAGCGCCTGCTAAAAGATCATCAAGATAAAAGCAATTTAAAATTATATCACAAGCCTCAGGATATTTATTTTGAAATTCTAATGCTAACTGTTTAAGACACCTAACTGCAAGGAAAGGCGATGATGCACAACCATAAGTGACCGTATTTAACTCATAGCATTCAATCACTGCCTGAGAATCATCTGGATTTTTTCACAATATTCTTTGAAAACGGCGCTCATCTGGGTCAATAAGAATTTGGCGATACATCTTTGAAATATCTGCGTTCATAACGAAAGGATAGATCCTAAATTGCAAAATAGTCAGAAGTTCATTCTGAATGGTTGGACCCGCATACTGAACATCATTCAAGGACAAACCTGTATCGGTCTTCGCGGGAACCATAAAAACTACTCTTACTTTGGTTGTAAGACTTGGGTTCCTTAACTACCGCGTGGTGCGGCAAATAATAACACGGCTCGGTGTTATTATAACTTAAAAGAAAATCTTTAACTTTGGTCATGTGACCTAACTCTTTATATTCATTTAAAAAGTGATATATTCCATTTTTAAAATACTGTTTTTGTTTAAACGTTTTTCTAAAAGACCCAAACGTTTAATAGCTACATCCATCGAGGAACCTAATTGAGACAAATTCTCTTTAAATGGAAATTTAACTATAAAACGACCATCAATATTACGTCTGTAGTTCTTAACAAAATGATCTTCACAAAAATTTGTTCTGATTTTGAAAGAATCATCGACTTATCATGGCATTCTTCCATTTCCCAAAAAATTTGAAAGACGATCATCAATTGCCTGACCCTTTGGGTCATATGAAAAAAAAAAAACTACTTTATTATCAGAAACCCGGGAGTTACTAAAATATCCATCAACAATCCATCCTAACCCCGTTTTTTTAAAAAAGGTAAACCCGATTTACGGATTTGTTTCATTAGTAAAATTCTATAAAAAAATGTGATTCCCAACAACATATCGATATCCCCTCGTACATTAAATGGGGAATATTGCTAATCTTAAACCCTCAGGAATGTCCCACCGAGAAACGTCAAAAGAAACGGCTGGTAAACCTTGTGTAATTTTTTAGATTACCAAACAAGAAATATCCTCGGTATAATCATTTATGTTAGACATAATTCTTCCTTAACCTTGGGTTTTAAATTAGCAGTCAGAGTTTACCAACTCCCATTGCCTCGACAGACGATTTTTCTAACCCTAACTTGTTTCCAAAAAAATTTTAGTAATGAAATTCCGGGGGAAACCGGGGTCAAGTAACACTCTGGCTAAAAAAACCCCTCCCTATCAAAAACTTTGACCTGGGAAAGAAAAACCGAAACTTGACCCGTTCTGGTGGGGTTAAGGGGGGTTTTGGCATATTCCCCCCAGGGTAATTAACCCCTTTTCCCCGGGGTTAAGGGCTTTGGGGATTGCACGGGGAGAGGAGTTCGATCCGGATGCGGTTTTTAAAATGGAGAGATACCCCCGGAGGTTGGGTTATTTGAAGGGTTGGGAAAAAAGGGATTTTGGAGCAGTTGTTAATTATCTAAAGTAAAAAAAAAGAAAAATGGTGGGGGGGGTAAAAAAATCGTAAGTAAGTTGAAAAACAAAAATTTTTTTTATGATGATTTTTGTAAATCTACCGTTTTTTTTTTTTTAAACCCCTTTAAAAAATTTTTTTAATTTTGTCGAATGCCCCAAAAGGCTTTAATTTTTAAAAAAAAATTCCCACCAAAGAAAACCTTGGAAAGGCTTTTTAAAAAAACTCTTCCTGATTTCTGGGGGTTTTTTTTTACATATTTTTAAATTTTTTAAAGTTTTAAAATAGAATTTGTAAGCCTGTGGAACATTCGGGAAAAAAAGGTAACTTTATCTAAAAATTTTTTAAAGATTTTTTTAATTGTTTTTATTTTTATTTAAAAAAAAATAAATTAAACTTAAATTTTTTTTAAAAAAAAAAATTTAAAACCAAAAAAAAACCTTTTTTACCTTTTAAAAAAAAAAAATTTAAAAAGGTAAAAAAAATTTCCATAAATGGGGAGAATGGGAAGAAAAATTTTCATTGAAATGGGGGAATTAAAAAACCCGGGGAACGGGTAAAGGGGGAAAGGGTGTTTTATTTAATGAAATTTTGGGAAAAAGGGGAAAATTTAATCCTAGATTGAATGGGGAGAGGAATTCCTGTATTGGGGGGGTTAAAAACAATAACGGGGTATTTAGACAATTGGGGGAACTTTTTCATCCATCCAGAAGGATGGATGAAAATCGCGAAAAAATTTTGAAAATTGGGAATTTCCTTTTTTTCCTCGGCGCCATCGACGGAAAGCATGTGGTATTCGTCTCCACAACATAGTGGCTCGAATTCTACAACTATAAGGGCACTTGTAGTATTGTATTATTTAATAGCGGATGCTAATTATTGTTTTACTTATGTGGATGTGGGATGCCAGGGTAGAATTAGCGACGGAGGAGTTTTTCCCAAATTCGACATTTTTTAAAAAAATTTTAAAAACAAAATCTTCCACCAGATGCTCCACTGTCCGAGCAAAATGAACCTGTACCTTATACATTTTTAGAAGATGATGCATTTGCCTTAACAAAGACTATGATGAA
This sequence comes from Listronotus oregonensis, assembly GCA_019359885.1. Classification (NCBI taxonomy): domain Eukaryota; kingdom Metazoa; phylum Arthropoda; class Insecta; order Coleoptera; family Curculionidae; genus Listronotus; species Listronotus oregonensis. Next base: position 5,204 of record JAHBCN010026291.1, on the reverse strand, counting down.
GCCTTATGCTGGTGTTTATAAAAAGGAACCAAGGGGGAAATTTTTAATATCGACCCCGCGGGCTCGGCGTATTATAAAAATGTGTTTTGGCATTATGTCAGCTGTTTTCAGGATACTTAGAAGGCCGATACTATTATCACCAGAAAAAGCTACAAACGTCGATGACTTGCGTCTTACTTCATAATTTTTTGAGAAGAAGTAAGACTTCGAGGTCATTATATTCACCAATGAGTTCATTTGAGACCGAAACAGATGGCAAATTTCAAAGTGGATCATGGCGAAATGAAGCAGATTTTCTCACATCCATGTTTCCACTTCGTAAAGTGGCTACAAAGGAGGGAATTGATGCCAAAAAATGAGAGATTCCTTCGCAGAATATTTTAAAACGTGTGGAGCAGTTCCATAGCAGGATAAATAAATCAGAATAAATAAAATCAATCTTTTTAAATTTTTACACCTTAAAAAACTTAAAAGATATGTGCCTAAGATTCTGAAATTACTTATTAAATATTTTTAAACAATTTATGGCAACCTTTACTAAAAAGAAAACATTTTTCTGCATGTTCTATTTTTAAAAAAAAATAAAAGCCAAAAAAAAAATTAAGGGGTCTGTAGAAGGAATATTGCCGAATGAACATAGAAGTTTAATAAATTCCTATTTTATTATTGTTTTAATTTGGAAAGTTATTGTTTATATTACTTAAAAATTATAAAATATGTTTAAAAAATATACGTTACAAATAAAGTTGTCATATAATTGCATTTTTTTTTTAATGCATTACATTAATCTAGGAGGCCCAAAACGTGTATTTTCGCAAAAATCTCATAGGATCATTGTTTTGCACGAATACAATACTTTCCTTTGCAAGGAAAGTAAAAATGGCGTCTCAGGAAAATCTAAAAAATCGAGCGGCATGCAATGACATACATGATAATCTTTAAAATTAAAAATACCTTTTTAAATTTTTTAGTCATGTTTTATTTAGTAAAGTAGTTAGGTACTTACATCAGAATTTCTTGTTTCTCTTGGCATATACGGATCGTAGAAATTTTGCCATTTGCTCGTAAGCAAACCAGTCTGGCTTATAAATGTCATCAGCACTGGATCCTGTCTTCATGGTGGCCTTTACTTTTTAGCGTGAATTTTCGGAAAGTGCCCATTAGTGAATCCTTTTTTTTTTAGTTCGCCGATTGTGCAATTAAGACTAAATTTTTGTTGTATTCGTATCCATGCATCATGGACAATATTTCGGTCTTTATGATTCTCCTTTTGGGTTCCATATTACCCGTTCTTTTCATAAAGATTTAAAAATTCTAAAATTTCTTCCTTTGACCACGACATCGTTTTTGACTTAACACTCGGCTTTTTAAATCGGCAAAATACCATAGAAACGTCCTGGCTTTCCACCCCGCAAAATTCTTACCTGGATTAACCTTGACAAAACCAAAATGAAAAAACTACAGCGACAAAAATATAGGCAGAATAAAAATAGGAATAGACACAAAAATACTTAAAATTACGACCTATTCGCATCGTTCCTCCACAGTGTCCGCCATTTCTAAACAAGGAGTTGGGTCCTAATGGTATTCCAACATTTAATGCGGCAGCTCCCTCCACTTGCACTCAATATAGTCAAATAGAAAACCATTCCTCAGTACTTGAGAAAATTGAAGAAAAATTAAATATTATTTCATACCATAACTGCACATTTAATATAAATAATTATAACAAATAAATAAGAAAAAATTAAGAAATTGAATATTACAGTGGAGGGTACTATCGTCAGCAAAACTATGGACAGGGGTTGGTTGTGGAAGAAAGAAGATCGTTGATGTGAAGAAGAAACAGAGTTGGCGCCAGTACTGAGCCCTGGGGCACCCCAGTATTAATATGGTAGAAGCTGGAAGAATGACCATCCACAATAACCGATATACGCCGATTAGAAAGGAAACTGGAGAGCCAAGAACAAAGTTTATTAAGAAGTCCAGCATGCCAGACCTGGTCGAAAGCTTTGGATATATCAAGAGCAACGATCTGGGATTTACCAAGAATCTTAAGGGACTTGTTCCAATTGTGAAAGACAAACTAAAGAAGATCTGCAGCTGATCTTTTATGACGGACTTCGTACCGTCTGTCATGTAAAATTTTGTGTTTTTCCAAGTACTTCAAGATTTGGGAATTAATAAATTTTACCGACTATTGACGGGACAGGACACGCCGCCTGAAAAGCGCCGCGCCGACCCTGTCCCACGGCGTGTTGCGCGACGGTTTACAATCCGGGCGTGCCTCTCCACACGCCGGTGTAACCAACTTGACAATCGCCGCGCCGACCCTGTCACACGACGTGTTGCGCGACGGTTTACACTCCTGGCGTGGCACTTTACACGCCGTGTAACCGCACCCTAAGATTCCTAAATATACTGCACACAATTTAACCAATGCTATTTAATATACCTTCGTGGCCGAATGGGTTAAGACGCCGGAATCAAAAGCAAAAGGACGACGGGCACTGGTTCAAATCCCTGGACTTTTTTTTATTATTTTTCAAAAAGTGATGACGTCAAAGATCCTAAAATATACGTAGCCCAAGATTCCTACACCATGTGGTTCGCGAGGCGATAGGCGGGTTGCCTAACGCGTGGCGGGGACGGGCGATCCACGCGGTTCGCGAGGTGACACTGCCTTGGGCGTCGCGACGTCGGGTGTCTGGCGTCTGTGTGCGCTCAAGGTGCCCAAGAGACCTGCGCGGTGAAGGACCCCTATCTCTACTGACTTATCTAGTAACCAACATATTAAAAAAATATTAATTTACGACTATTTTAAAAGTTATTTTAAAAAAAGAACGATTCCCAGGAGCGTCCGTTATGTACCTGTATCTCCGTAGGGGAGGGTCGTGGGAAAAAAAATTTATGGGAACTTGTCATAATATTTTTAGGTTTTCTATTAGATTTCGAAAACTTCCTACATATTCTGGGACATCGTATGTAGTAACAGAAAAACCCTTTTAAAAAAAATTTTCTACTCAACAAAATTAATTCTAAAACCAACCAATAACTAACACTCATTATAAAATAGTATAAATTGCCTCACAATTTTCAGTTTAAAACAAAAACAATAATTTATATTTAAGACAAAAAAACTGACAAATTAACTAGAAAAACTTTTAAATTTTTATAATTTCATTAATAATACGGCTAAATTGTAGATCCTTAAGATGACAGAAACTAATGACTTACGAGATTATGCCGTAAGATAAAACCAAAAAAAGCAAAAAGTTCATTTAGTAAATTTAAAAAAAATTTTTTTTTTTTTATAAGATGTTATTAGATAATTACAAGATATACATTTTTTAGTTCCGTTTATAGTTTAAATCAGCCTAATATTTAAAGGTATTTAGCAATAACTTATATTACATAAAGTCCAGTAAATGAAGGGACAAAGCTTTAAGTAAATCTGTACAGTTTTTCCTTGTAGCGCAATTCTTAGGTCTTCGGGATTCCAAGCAAAAAAGTTTATCAACATTAAGGGGGGAAAAGGGGTTTGAAAATTCCCCCAAAAAGGTCCGAAAAATGGGTTTTCCGCTAATATCTGCCAAAATATGCAAATTGGAGAATTTTTGTTTGGACAAAAAATGAAGATCCCTTGTAATCAAAAAAAATGGTCAAATTTTTTTTTTTTTAGTCGATAGTAAGCCGCTATTTCCCCGGAATTCATTTAAGCGGTCGGACGAATTTTCCCCATTACTCGGGCAATAATGTACTTTTTAAAATTTTTCAAAGTTCATCGGAATAAAAAAACTACCATTTTGGGGGGTTTTCCCTTCGATTTTTCAAAAATTTAAAAAAAACAGTCAAATTTTTTTTTCAAAATTTTGAGAGTACTCATTAATTTATTTTTTTTATTTTTAAAAAAGGTTTGTTATTAACTTTTTTTTTTAAAACTACATCTGCTTTTTTTTAAAGAATTTACTTCACCAGGGGGTATTATGGATTCCTCGGCGGCCTTTTTGCGAAAAAATTTGTTGGAAAAAAAGGTAGGGACCATTTTTAATTTTAAGGCGATCTTCATTTTTTGTCAGCAAAAAAATTTTTCCGTTCGCATATTTTGGCAAATATTCCAAATAAAATTTTTGGGGCTCTGGGGGGGGCCTTTTCAACGGGTTCCCCGTCGGAATCGTGATAAACTTTTTTTTTGCTCGAAAGCATTTTTGAAACCTAAAAAATGCACCACAAATAAAAACTGTACAGATTTATTTACGGGGTTTTGGGACTTTTGATTTTCTGTTATTGGACTAATAAAAAAAAATTTAAAAATTTTTTTTATTTTTTAAAGTATAATTTATTTTGGAAAATTCTTCGCAATATCTTTAACTTTTTAAGATCATGTTAGTGCTAAAGTATTTTAAACCGGCTGGTTTGAAGATAAACAATGTTGGGTCGGGTAGTTTTTTTAATGTTTGTTGTGGCTAAAAATACCATTTCAATCAAAAGATCAGGTAACATTTTGCTACTATTTACTAAACCTTTTAAAGGGATTTTTTTTAAAAATACAAAACTGCTGTAAAGTGACTATAAAAAATAATACCTTTAAATTAACATTTATATCCAGGTAATTATTACCTTTATATACAGGGTAAGTTTTTTAAAACCGACATAGGTTATTTCTTTTTTTGAGCAGTTGGAGCATTAGTTCCAAAGCATAGAAAAAACGCAAAAAAAATTTTTTTTCAGCATTACCAGTTTTTTTAGCAAATTCAAAAAAAAGGTTTTTTAAAGGCAACACCGTATTTTTATTACCGTTTAATAATTTAAATTTCTCCACAAAAAAAAAATAGATTTTTTGTTGAAGTAGCCATACCTGAATAATCAGGGAAAATAATTTGGTTTTGGCCTATTTATTAAATGAGGAAAATTGAGAAAAAAATAAAACAAGCTGAGTATGGCATAAAAATACAAAATTTTAATAAAAAAAAAATTAATAACTTAAATTTTGTGTTTTTTGCCACTGCTCATTTAATAAATATGCCGAAACCCAATAATTTTTGCCTGATTATTTAAAAATGGCTACTCCCCCAAAATAAAATGGTCTATAAAAATTTTTTTTTGAGAACTTTGAAAACTTTTAAACGGTAATGAAAAAATGGTGTGTTGCCATTTTAAAAAAAAACCCTTTTGTAAAATATTTCACCGGGGCCACTGCACTA
>JAHBCN010026290.1:0-10684 GCA_019359885.1 Listronotus oregonensis | reverse complement strand
GGGTTTTTTTTGGATAAGTTTCGGCTCTTCCTCTGAGCATAAAATCAGCCGGTCCTTAACCCCAAAAAACCCCGTTACTTCGATAAAAAAGGGGGGAAATAATATTATCAATCTTTTTTAAAAAAGAAACTCAAAGACTTGAATGAAATTGTCTCACGAGGACCAGAAAATTCAGCAAAAAAAATTTTTGGGAGAAGACTTAAAGATAAGTTCTAGCCAATCTAAATTAAAACAAAAAAAAATTTAAAAAAAAAATTATTTAAAATAAAAAGGCAAAAAATGATTTCTTTTTTTAAAAAAAATATATGCATATTAAACAGAGTACCATTTTTTGTTTTTTAAAACAAAGAAATTAAAAACGTGTTTATTACTTACAAATAAGTTCTTGGTCATCGGAAACTGTTTTCCCCCTTTTTTTTTAAACAAATTTAGCCCGTATTAAAACTTTCCCAATTTAAAAAATTTTTAAAACCTTTTGGACCTATATTTGTTTTTTTTTTTTTTTTTAAAATTTTTTTTAAGTTAAAATCAATGTTTTTTTTTCAAAACAGGGGAAATTTAATAGTTTATAATGTCCCCCCTTTTATTTGCTTTAAAAACCCCATTTGGTTTTTTTATCGATTTTTTCGGCCCGAAATATTAAATTTTGTAGAAGGTAGGAAGACATTTCTAATTGTGGGGCTAAATTATTTAAAATCGAAACTAAATTTAGATTTTGTTGTTTCTTAATCTTTAGTTTTAAATGATAAATTAAAATATACTTACATGTACCTAGTCCAGAAATTATTCCAATTTTTTAAGATAAACGGAAACTGTTTTCGGATTTTTCTACATCCCCTTACATTTTATTATTGGATAGGAATATTTGGGGGATATAAGGTTTATATTAAATTTTTTTTGTCATTTTTGTTTTTTTATTCCCTTTGACCCAAATTAAAAAAAAATAGTCTTGCCTTCTTGTACTCTCCGAAATTTGTTCCATTTCAAAAAACTGTTGGCCCTTGGTGTATAAAAAAGTCCCTTTCCCACCCTAGACTGACAGTCGTGGGTTTTGGGGGCGGTAAAAAAGGGAAAATTTTGTTTCAAAGGATTTTATAAATTGGTATTTTTGTTCCCGACCAGATGGACGCCCCAGTGTGAGACTTGCCCATTAATTGAACTTCGGAAGCAAAACCGGGACCGTTTTTTTATTTTTTTTTGCGATTTTTGAAAACCTTATTTTTTTAAAAGGTAACAGTAGTATATTACCTGCGCAGCCCCCGATTGGGGGAAAAGCCTAAAAAATAAAAAGGCCCCCGGTTCCTTTCTATTGCATTTTTTTTAATATTCGCTCATGAGAGGTATTGAAATTTTCGGCAGTAACTCCGTATCCTGATAGCATGTTCTCCTGCCGTTTTTCTGGGTTTTTAAATCTTATACAGGGTGTTATTCCATAGAATCTGCAAAATTTGGCGAAGATCAAGGTGACTTTTTAATGGCCCAAAAAAAAAACTTTTTTAACAAACAAGAAATTTCAGCAATAAACTTTTAATATCAAATTTTTGGGGTGGATGACTATACACCATAAAAAAAAAAAAAATAAATTTTTTGGGGTTTTTTTTTGTATTTAAGGGTAATATAGATCAAAAGGAAAATGTTTTTTTTTTAACAATATTTTTAGTTCAGAAAAAAAAAAATTTACTTTTAATGGAAACTGTATTTTAACTTTTTTATTTCCAAAAATTTTTTTTGGATTTAAACAGCTGACTGGGGGAACCCTTAAAGGCATTTCTTTGGTGACCAAAATTTATGAAAACTGAACTAAAAGGACAAAACAAAAAAATATTTCGTTAATAAATGTTGTAAATGATTAAAAGACTATTTTGCCAAAAATAAATTTTAAAAAAATGGGGTTTTTTAAAAAAAGGGAAAAACCCTTTAAAATTTTGTAATTAAGATGGAAAATATTTATCGGTGAAAAAAAATTTTTAATTAATTATAAAAAAATATACTTAAGATATTTAAAAACCCCCGGGGGGGTCTGGCGAAGGACGCTGACGGGGGGGGGAAAAAACAAACCCATTTGCACAATTTTCGTATAGCCGCATTAAAAATATTATTTTTTTTTAAGGTTCTTCCAAATTCGGTGTATCGATGCGATTTTTTTTCCCAATGGCAAGTAAAAAAATTTAACGTTTTTCGGTAACTTTTTTTCCTTAAATATTTAAAGATTATATACTTTTAAAGGAAAATAATCTATGCCTCTGCTGTAAGGTTTTTGAAATATGAGTCGGTTAAAAAAAAATAGTATCTAAACATAACCGATTTTAGAGTATTTCTTTCAAAAATTTTAAAAAAATAAATCAAAATTTTAAAAAAACAATTACAGGAGAAGCCAATTTAAGTGTTGACTTTCAAAATTTTTTTTAAAAAATTATCGATTTTTTTTTACCTTTTTTAAAAAAAATTCCCCCAAACCTAAATTGGTTTTCGCGGCGCGAATGGTTCCCCAAAAAAGCTTGTCTTATAATTTAGACTGATCCGTTTAATTTTTTTCCCCGAGAAATTTTGCTCACCGACTTTAAAAATACAGTTTCGAAAAAAGCGCATTTAAAAATTCAAAACCCTTTAAATACAACTTTAAAATATTAAAAAAATGACAAAAAAAATTTTTGGGGCCATACCTTAATAAATATAATTATTATTTTTAATAAAGTAAACATGAATAGCTTTTTATATTTTTTTCAAAAAATCTGAAAAAATTTTAAAAATTTAAATTTTTTTCTTAAGGGGACAAATTATTTATTTTTTGGGTTTTCCAAAAGAGTGTCTCATTTTTCAAACGTTTAAAAAAAGGATTTAAAAATTTCCCCTTTTGGTAAAACAAATTGATTCAACAATATATGCCCATTTTTTCCAAATAAATTAAGTACTACAAAAATGATTTTTGGGGATATTACCTTTTTTTTTTTTTTATATTTCAGTTGTATATTCTTACCTTTTTCCCCAGTTTTTATAAAATTGAAAATTCTTAATAAATTAATTAATTCGTTGTTTGTTGGGATAAAAAAAACTTTTTATTAAAAAATATAAAAAAAAACAAAATTTTTAAAGGGGGGTATGTGTGACCGATCTTGGTCAGTCCCGGAATTTTTTGGTATCGATGGATCCAGCGCAATGGGGGCGGGGAATAATGGTATAAGGTTTCTTTCTTCCTGGGGTTCCCCTTTTTCCCGGCGGAAATATTTCCATTGAACTGCTCGAGAGAACAGGGGGGGAATGGGGAGGGGGGAACTATTTTTCTGATAAACGCGCCATAAAAACGGGGGCCCAACAAGTCAACTCAAAAGGGTTGTTTTAAAATGTCTGCAATGCCCCTAAAATGGCTAACCACAACAAAATTACACTTTCCTGGGTGCCAGGACACAAAGGGAAAACAGGGGAATGAAAATGCAAACCCCCGGCCAGGCCCGGGGCCCCCCCGGGAATGTTTTTTGGGTCCTGAACCTGTTTTTTGGGGAAAAAAAAAAAGCCTGGCGTGGGGCCCGACTGGGGGGTTCAAACACAACATCATCATACTGGAACCACATTCCAAAAAAAAATCCGTAAATAATCATCCCATGAAAGCATTGACAAGTGAACTACTAAATAGGGGAAAAAAAATTAGGGTAGTGACAGGATTAAAACCGGGCACTGCACCCCCCCGAAAACATATGACACTAGGGGGGCTTAAAAAAAGAACCCATTTGCAGACTATGGGAAGAGGAAGAGACAGCCTCCCACAAAAAGGGGCCCCGCACTTACATCTGGGGAAAAAACAAAACCTCATGGGGAAACCCAACCACCGGAGGCTGGAGACCAAAAAAAGAACAGTAAAGGGGCTACACCCCCTTTTAAGGTGTCAAACCTTTTTTAAAAAAAACAAATAAAAAAGGATACAACAAAACCCCGTAAACTGCAGTGTCGAGGGGACAAAACCCAACTTTCCCCTTTTTTTTTAAAAAAAAACAATCAATCAATCAATCAAGGGTGTAATTTAAAAAAAAAACCAATTTTATGTTGAAAAAAATTTAAACCAATTTCCCCCAAAAATTTTTTTTAAAATTTTTGGGGGAAAAATTACAAAATGGATTAACAAAAATTTTTAAAAAAAAAAAATTTCCCCTTATAGACCTCTTTAAACCCCCTTTTGGTGACCCCCTTACCCCTTTTTTTAAAAATATATATCTTTAAAAAAATATTGTTTAAAAAAGGAAAAATTTTTTTTGGGAACAATTTTATAATTTTTAAAAAATTTTTTTTTAAAAATCTCCCCTTTTCTAGGGGAAAAAAGCGTTTTAAGTAGAATATTATTTGGAAAAAAGTATTTAAAGAAATTTTAAAATTTTTTTTTAAGACTCATATATTTTTTTGATCCCCCCCCATATTAAAATTAAAAAAAAAAAAAACTTACCTAAAGGTTCGGCGGTAAAAAAAATTTTTTCTGATTTGACAACCATGAAACCCTGTTGTAAGTAAGTAACAAAACCCCAATGGCAAAGTCTTTTTTGGGGTTTGGGAGTTGAGGTTCCCCCCATATCATCCACAATAGGTTGAGAATTAACAGGTGATTTGGGGGTTGGTTTTTTAAATTGGGGCTGGGGGGGGCCCCTTCTGCACTAAAAAAACATTGAAATTAAGAAAACTAAGTATTTTAAATTAAAATCGCTTCCCCTTTTTTTTAAAATTTTAAAATTTTTTCCCAAAAAACCCAATTTTTTATTATTATTTTCTTTTGGGGGAAAAAAAAAAAAGCATCAGACATTGATGACAAGAAAAACCCTTTTTTATAGAAATTTAAAGAATATTGCTTTTTTTATGAAACAGCCTTATTTTTTTAAGCCATTGGAATCCATTAATCAAAGGTTTAAAAAAAAAATAGAAATAACCTTCTTTACAAAACCCTTTTTTCCAAAAATTTTGGGTTTTTTTTAATTTTTCTTTCAAAAAGATACCCCAGTTTCGAGATTTTCCCCCAGCGCCCCCCCCCAAAATTTAATTGCATAGGTACCCGGGGTTTTAAAATGGCCCCAAAACTTTTCTTCCCCCCATTGGATCTTTTTTTCTTTGGGTTTAAACCCTAATTTATGGTTTTCTGACCAAAATCCCCTTTTATTTAAGGGTCAGTTTGAAAGCAGTTTTTAAACCCCTTTGGAAAGGAAGGGGAGGGTAAATATTTTTTTTACAGAACTTTTTTTGGGGAAAGGGGCATTAAATATCTTAATACATTAAAAACATTCCTTTAAATAGAATTGGTCTGGACATTAAAAAAACCCAAACTGCCAGAACACCTTTAAAAAAAAATAGTTTGTTGAAAAGCTCGATTTTTTTTCTTAACATAATTGACATTGAAATATTTTCCCCTTTAAATAGGTTTTCATATTAAATTTTTTTTTAAATCATAAAAATCTAGCCCCAAATTTAATTTTTTTCATTAAACAAAAAAAAAAAAAATGCTTTATAGTTTATGAAGCTGATAAAAAAAAGAAATATTACCACTGCTAATAAAATTAAAAAAAAGTTGTTTTTTTTTTAAAAAAAAAAAAAAACATTTTCCACAATTAATAAGTTACAGCTTTTAAAAAATTATAAAACCATTTTTTCTTTTCCCCAAAGAAAAAAAAATAATATTTTTTTCATGTAAAAAAAAATTTAAAAAATTTTTTTAAAAAAAAAAAAAAAACTTGGCAACGACTAAAAAAAGGTTTTTTTTAATTTTTCCGAGTTTTGAAAATTTAATTTTTGGAAATTTTTTTTTTAAAGAAAAAACCCCAAAAATTTTTAAAATTTAAAATTTTTTTATCCTTTTTTTTTAAAAATTTAAAAAATCAAAAAATTTATTTATTTTTTAATTCAAAAAAAAAAGGCTTTTTTTAAATTTTTTCCCCTTTACGGCCCCCCTTTTAAACAAAAATTTAAAAATTTTTTAAATTTTTTAAAAGGAAAAAATTTTTTTTTTCCAAGCCCCATGGTATTCTATTCAAGATTTGGGATAAAAAAAATTTTAATCCCGTAACTGTGGTAACGAAGGATTTTTTAAATTTTCACTTTGGGGGGACCTTAAAAATTATTTTTACCCATAGGTAGTATAAATAAATAATATATTTTTTTTGAAATTTGATATTTTGAATTAAAAAAGGGGGGGGAAAAAATAAAGGGTTTTTTTTAAAAATTACCTAATTTTTTTGATAAAAATTTTTAAAATTTAAATTTTTTTTCCACTTCAAATTTTAAAATATTTTTTAAAAAAAATTCGGGAAAAGGGTTTTGTTAACACCTTTTATCCTTAAACAAAATATTTTTCAAACTCACTATTTGGGGAAATAAAAAAAAATATTAAAAATACGGGAAACTTGACGTTTATTTTTACTTTTAATTTTTTTGGAAAATAATATTTATGTAAAAAAAGGGGGGAAAGGCTTTGTTAAGTGTTTTTAAAAAAAGGCCCCAAGGGCCCCCTTTTTCCCCCCCAAAATTAAAAACAATTTTTATTTAAAAAAATTATTTTTTTAAAAAAATTTAAATCCCACCAAGTTTTAACGTTTAATCAGAGTTCCCCCTAATTAAATTTTTGTAAAAAAATTTTAATAAAACATCATTAGGTTTGAACCAAGGAAGTTTAAGGGGGATGGGGAAAAACCCAAGCCCTGGCCCTTCGATCCAAAAAAAAACCAGCCCATATGAAAATAACTGTAGGTTACCCCCGATTTTTTCGTCGAAATTCCAAAATAATTTAAAGTTTTCCTACTTACAATTTTAAATTTATTATAAAATTTTTTAGAGAGCCGTATTAGTTTCGATTGTTTTGCTTTTTTGTGATTATATTTTGTGGTTGCAGAAGTTTTTTTTGGGGGGATAAAAACCTTCTTATTTTAGTGATTAAGTTTATTAAATTTGACTATAATTTTTTGTTTATTGTTTTTTACTTATAATATTGTAACAAAATGACTAGAATTTATGGTTTTTCTTATAGTAGTAGTCATATAGACCTATAAGTCTATCCTCGTTCCTGCTCAAAACTTTGGGAAAAAATTTTGGGATAGATACATAAGGGATCATACTATAAAAAAACCCCCTTTTGCCCCCCAAAAATGCCTATCAATCAGGAAAGTCTGCGGACTCCGCTCTGGATCTGAGCAGACTCCGACAAAGTCAATGTGACAAAGAATGCCTTGGCACATTTCTAGACATAGGGGGAGCGTTAAAAACGTTAACAGGACCGTTAATAAAAGGCTCTTAAACAAAAGAACATCCCCACCATATGTTTGGATGGAGGCCACCCCTAAAAAAAAGGGTATTAGACCCCACCGGGGGGGGAACACCATGAAGCAAAGGGTGGGGAGGGGCTGCCCACAAGGAGGCGTTCTATCACCATTATCTGGGCGACCCATCGCCCCCCCCTTTTAAAAACCAAAGGGGGTTTTCCCACTGCCTCGGCTCGCATACGACATAGCCATCGTAGTTAGAGGTCCCCCTTTTAGACTTGTTTCAGAAAGAACGCAAAACGCACTAAACATCGTAGACGAATGGTGGGGGGAGGAAGGTCTGTCGGTTAATCCACAAGGAAATTTTCCCCACAAAGAAAAAGCACTAAGGGTACTCAGATGCCCCAAAGGGGTCAAGGGAGAACCCCCCTTTTAAAGGGTTATATCTAGGGTATTTTTCCCCCAAAAATGAACTGGGGACCCATAACAAACTTTTCAGAAGGAAAAAATTCCCCCGGGGAATGCCCGGGACTTTGTGGAAAAAGCGGGGATTTAAACCCAAAAAGATGAATATGTGGTTGTATAAAATAAAAATTAAGACCCATAAAAACCCCTTTATGGTTCAGTTGGGGGGGGGCGGTTTCTACCCCCCGGCCAATCAGACAACTTAAAGGGGAAAAAAAAGGCTAGCTGCGTATGCATCGGGGGGCTTAGAACCCCCAAACCCCGCACCCCCAAGTGCTGCTAAACCTGCCCCCTCCACATCTACATACAGGGACAAGTAAAGGGGTCTTATAGGCCCCAAGGAGGTCAAAATCCAATTATAGAACAAAAAAGGGGGCCCCCAAGAGGGGAAAAGAGAACCGGGGAAAGCTCATTGTTTGAGATGCCTCAGACAGGATAACCCCTCGTTTCATCTTAAAAATTTTTGTATTGTCATACCAGAAAAGGAGGACTGGAAGGCAGGCCCCCCCAAACAAAGCCGATCATATCGGAAAAGATGGCCCCCAAAACCAAAAAGGGGTGAGGAGCGGCATCTATGGAAAAGCCAAAAAAAGGAAATTTTAAAGTCTCGGTCAGCACGCCACGGTTTTCCAAGCGGAAATCGCAGGAAAGTTTTTTCGCCGTGGGGGTTTAAAAAAAAAGGGGAAAGAAAAAGGAAAAAATATCGTCATTTACTCAGATACCCAAAACCCCCCAAGGCCATCAGTTCCCCAAAAAATTAAAAATAGTGGGGGGCTGTATCGGGCCCTGGAAGAAGTGGGCGCAAACAAACTACAGTGGGCCCCGGCCCAGGGCCATCCAGGCAACGAAGAGGCCGAGGGCCCGAAAAGGGGGATCAGCCGCGAAATGATGGGCCCCGGACCCTTCTGGGGGATCTCGGAAAGGTTTTTCAAAGCATCTTTTAAAAATTTGGGGAACAACAGTTTCGCTGGTGGGTACAAACACCGGACAACGAGGGGAAAGGGGTTTTTTAAGCCCCCCCGGGCCCAAAATTTACATCGGACCTACTGAGCCACAGCCGTAAGGTCGTAAGGAAACGGTAGGTCCTAACAGGACATTGTAAACTCAACAAAACCTGGAAAGAATAAACCCCCCGGGGGGGGGCCCGTTAGGTTCCCGGGGGGGTGAAGAAAAGCCCCAAAGTGTGGTGCCCGGGGAAAAACCCTTTTCAGGTTAGGTTTACTAGGCTTGGGGGGGGAGAAGCCAAAAACCCAAGATGGGGGCCAGTGTCGAGACTCTGGGGCTAGTTAAGACGGGCTTGGACAAAGGGGGTCTAAAAAACGATAGGAGAAACCACAATAAATCTGGGAAAGTTGCAGTTGGGGGGGTTTTTTGATCTCCCTCAATGATCTAATCTAATCTAATCTAATGGTTTTGTCTTCCAAAAAAAAGGGTCTAAGATTTTTTATTTTGGGAAGTATTTCTTATATTTTAAAAATTTGGGGGTTTCTTATGAGACTAACGTTAGGTAACCGAAAAAAAAAAAATATCAATTATGAATTATAGAAAATGAAAATTTCAAAGGAAAATCGTGAGAAAAAGAAAGGGAAAAATTTTTTATTTTTAGATGATTTAAACAATGTTTTTGTATTTCTTGGATTATTAAAAAAAATAAAAATTTTCATTTGGTACTTTTATTTCATTTAAAAATTTTTGTACATTCTTTTAAAGGATCAAAATTATTAATTCTGGGGGAACAAAAAATTTTTTAAAATATACAGGTCCCTCTTTTTGGGGAAAAAAAAAGAAATTTTATTTTAAAAATTCCCTTTTTTTCTTTTTCTGTATTTGTTTAAAAGAAATTAGATTTTGGGTTTCAAAAACTTACAATCAACTTTTTTAAACTCGACCTGTAGACATAATTTTTAAATTTTCTGTTACAATGGATACCTGGTACCAAAGGGTTTTCTAAACATTTTAACCATTGTTTTCTGTCTCATAAAATTTTGTTATTAGTGAAAAGTAACCTAAAAAGCAGTTTATAAAAATTTTCCCTTTAAAATTTCAACCAAAATTTTAAATTTGATTAAACTTATTTCCCTATTTTTCCCTTTTTATCCCAAAAAATTTGGGAAAAAATTTCATGAAACTCATCATCAATGTTTGAAATTTTTTTTTTAAAATTTTTTTTTTTTACAAAGATTTTTATTAAAAAATAAAAACTCCCAAAAAAAACGAATCCCAAATAAAAAAGACCCTTTAAAATGGCCCATCTTTCTTTCCATATTATATGAAATGATATAAAATCCCCAAAAATTTCACAAAAATTTTTAAAAAATTCCCTTTGGGGGATCGTTTTTTTTTGCAAAAAAATAAAAAAAAAATGAATGCTTGAATTTGACATTTGATGATGTCAACTTTTAAAAATAAAAAGTTATGGAAGTGGATCGCCTCTATTTTGCCCCCCGGGGGCCAAAGGGGGCCCGTGCACCCGCCTGGAAAATTTTTTCTACAGTATTGGGCTTCCATACCTTTAAAATTTCCCCTTTGGGTTTTAACCATAATTTAAAAGGGTTTTGTTTAAAAATTTTTATGGATTATTTAGTTCAACAACAAGTTTTTTTGAAAAAAATTAAGAGTAACCCAAAAGAAGAAGAAAGGACAGTAAACCGCTAAAAAATCTAAAAAAACTGCGAGAAGGTTTTTAATTTTGGGAAAATATTTACATTGGAGTTTTAAAAATTGGGTTTTAAAGTCCCGGGCAATGCCCCCGAAATTTTTTGTGGGGCTATTTAAAATTAAAAAACTTTGCAACTCTCAAAAACATCCAAGATCTTAAAGTCCGAATTCCTGAAGGGTCCGGTGAATAGATCAGGTTTCCTTTATAGTGTCATGAGTCATTTTTTCAAATCTTGAAAAGTGCATTGAAATTTAAAAGCACTTACTTAAAAGACGTACTTAATTTTAAAAAAAATTTTAAGTCTATGAAAAATAAAAAAAGAGTGGATTGTAATTAG
>JAHBCN010026289.1:0-10728 GCA_019359885.1 Listronotus oregonensis | reverse complement strand
CCCTGGGAGCTGCGGATAGATAATTAAATTGTTCGCCAATACTTCCCCACGAAATTTATTGTTCAATTAGGTAATTTATTGTTGTCAATTGATTTTAAGTGATTTATTTATATTATTTGCAGCTCGAAAATACAAATGTGTCGCAAATAACCTTTGTTGGGCTGTCAAATGAAAACGTCATTTTTTCTAGGAACTTTTTTTAAATAATCGTTAATTATTGGTAATTATAATCTTAGGGCGACATCTATAATGAAAACTAAAAAGCCTGGAAAAATGCGGTTTTTAATATCCAGTTCTTAAAACCTGAGAATAAACAAAAACATTATCTTAAAAATGCGAATCGTAGTTCAAATGCTCAAAAGCAACAAAACTATGAAATAACCTCAATTTTGATCCGTTTTAAATTTTTCCTTTGGGTTTGTTTTATGCTTATTAATTGAAAAAATAAATATGGAATCTTATTTAAAGGGTAAGCGACTTAAAATCTATTTTATTACTATGAAGCTTAACCATGTGCCCAAAATGTTTAAGTTTCTAAAATATGATTACAGAGTTTCCAAATTTAAAAAAAACTTCCCCTTTTTTGTTACTTGAACTATTAAAAATTAGTTTGTTGAAAAAAAATTTTTTTTTTAAAAAAAAATGAATCCCCTTACCAAAAAAAAAACACAACATCAACAAAGAAAATGTTAAAAGGGAAAAAAAAGATAACAATTATTTTTTTTTTTTTTATACTTCTAATAAAAGTTAAATCAAAAATTTTTTTCAAAATATTTATATTGGGGTGTGTTTAGCTCCATTTTTTTAAAAAAATAAATATTACAGATAAAAAGAACACAGGTTTAGTAGAATTCCAAAAAAAAATCCAAAAAAATGTTTTTTTGAAAAAAAAAAATTAAATTAAAAAAAGTAAAAAAATACTATGTTTTTAGGTTAAAAAAAAAAGGGGGAATTTGCGACGTTGTCGAATAAAAAAAAAATTTTCGACGGCGCATTTATGATAAAAAATTTTACAATTTAATGGGAAAACCCCCCAACAAACCCAAAAAACCCCAACCCAAAAAATAGGTAATAGTTTGAATGTTGTTTTTGGGTTTTTGATTTGTTGTTTCTAAAAAAAAAAAATTCATTTTTGGTAACTGGGAAAAAAAAAAAATTTTAATAATAACAAAATTATTAGAACACATCTGGCAACATTGTTTTTTGGGGGGCGCAACCGTCAACAAAAATGTCTTTTTATAGTGTATTCTTTCTCACTCTTTTTCATGTTAGTCCCCAAAAATTTCTCAGCATATTTTATACCGGGGGAAAAAAGAAATTATTTTATTTTGTGATAATGTGAGTGAAAATTTCGTTTTTTTGACCCTATGTGTTTTATTATGGTGTAACAAATATGTGAAAACAAAAATTATATTAAAATATTGCCATTTAGCAATGGAGCTAAAAATTTACCGTAGCCAATTTATTTTTAGGTACCTTGAACAAATGTTGAAAGAAACCTTGCCATCTAGTGATCAGAATCAAATAAAACAGGGTCTAAAATGGCAGTTTTTATTAGGGCAACATTCACTAGTAAAGCAGAGGAAAAGGAAAGCAAAAAAGACGTTTCTTACAAGAAAACAGAGAAAAGAATTGGACTTATTAAAGTTGCCCAAGGTAGAGGATTTTTATTTAAATTTTGACACTTCTCAGTGTTGCCATCTATTAGGAATTCCCCCGATTTGCTCTAGTTTGGAAGGCCTTCAGTGACCATCTAAACGGGGTTTTTAAAGAGGGTCCAGGTGAAACCCAGATACCCTTTGTGTCAAGGGAAACCCGATTAATTGAAAGATAAGCAATAAATTAAAACAAATCAAAGTCATTCGTAATTGTAAACCAAATCCATAAAATGCTTCCCGCCTCTGCTGTACCGCACCGCCTAACTGCACTATTGTAAAAAACCTTTTTTTTTTTTTAAATTTTACCCAGGTGTCCTGGATGCTGTTTTATTTTGAATAATGAAGCTGATGCTTATTTTAAACATAATTTAGAATACTACTATTTGAAAATAAAAGGGGTTCTCCAGCCAAAAAATTAAAAAATTTTTCTTTTTTTTAAGAACCACAACTAACCACAATTTTATTGATAATTTTACCATTTCCAAGTGACTGCACTGAACTTCAGGACTGGGCTTATATTTATTTTAAAACCAAATGTTTTTTATCAGAACTCGACCTATATACCCCTTTTTTTTTGGATGGATGGAATTATCAGGACTTGGATTCAGTGAGACAACTTTGGAGAGAATATATGAGAGAGAATTTAGATTTGATAGGTAAAGCCCCAACATGTCAGGACCAGGACTGGAATACTTTTAGGTAAAAAAAATTACTTGTCTATAATACAAATACAGTATGTATTTAGCTGCACAGTGCATGTGATTTTTATACAGGGTGTTTCATATAAGAAGTTACTTTCATAAAAGTTACATTTTTTGTGTGTTAACTACCAAAAAAGTGGGGTTAAATTAAATACAGTAAAAGCTCTTTTCCCGGGGCATGGTATGGAATGGTAATTTATATGAGATTATAGGGGATACATTCCAAGGTGACAAAATAAAAAAAGTATATAAAAAAATTAATTTAATTGAAGTTTTTGACCATATTGATTAATTATTATCTTCAGGTTTAGGCAATGGTTTAAAGAATTTTGTAATTTTTCATGCTTGGCAGTGTTTAAATACTCCTTAAATTCATCAATTTTCATAAAGAAGTCATTAGCTATTTGCCATTCTTAAACCCTCACTAAGATTTTTCAAATTAAATGTCAGGTTTCCTGTGCTTTTGGAAAGGGCTGTGAATTTAACATTTCCTTCAAGTTGGTTTCAGTCAAATCTTCATGTTTCAATATGTTTTCAAAAATACTTATCTACGACCTTCTTTGTCTTTTTGAATACTATAAATATACCAGTTAAATAAACTTATGTTATTTATGACAAAACGTCATAAAAGTAAATAGCTTTCAGAATTTCCTAAGTTTTTAAAGCAAAATTTTTTAAAATTTAGTTTAATTTTTTCTTTTAATTTCATCTTGACAACGGTGGCCGACTTGCCACCGAAACGTAAATTAGATTAGAGAAAGGATAACACACCATTACAACGAAATTCCAGTCAATCCTGGGATGTTGTTTAGGGTAGAACGAGAAACATATTGGCGGAGCGATTCCGTAAGTCTATCGTGTCTTTTTTTTTTTTTTTTGGCGTAGAACCAGATCAAACCTGTTAGGTTTCTTTGAGTATGTCACCGGGCACATGAAATCGTATTTTACGACATTTTTTTGTGGTCTCGAACTTTTTAAATTAATAAAAAGTGATTTTTTTTTGTTTCCACCGCCATAACTTTAAAACTATCAAAGATACCGAAATTTTTTTTGTGTCAAATTAAAGCCCACACTGTAGCGCTTTTAACCTATAAACAGTTTGGGCACAATTCGCACTTTCATTCCTCTAAAAATCATATAAACTAAAAATAAATATTTTTGGTATTGAAATTTTCACCAATCGATAAACTTTTTTATTTTTGAAAATATTTTCATACATGCAGCGAAGAAAATATAGCCAAATAATAACAAAGTTTTTGAAAAAAAAATGTTTTTCCTAGAGCGTATCGTTTGGGAACAGCGATTTTTTTTTTTAGACGTAAAAAAGTATTATCGGGACCCAATAGCCCCGCATGCGGATAGCGTGCGTAGTTAAGTAATACATTAGTAGTGGTGGTTGTCGAAATTTAGAGTGTGCTGTATGTATTTAAAATTTTAAAACAATGAAGCGAATTATTTTTAAGAAAATTGTGTATGATGGATACAAATCTGTTTTACAAAGACCTAGAACAGCTATTCTCAACCGCTGGTCGGGCGACCACCATGGCACAAGTGGCCCGCGGAGAAATTTTACTAGTCCGCGGACAATTTTCGATCCGCGAAAAAAATTTACTTATTAAAAAAACAATAATAACTAAATTTTGGTCCCGCCGGAAAAAGGTTGAGAAACGCTGACCTAGAATACAAGGGTTGTTATCATTACTATTAAGTGCTGGAAAAAGGCAGGACAATCTAGCAAAAAAAAATTCTGCCAAAAAAATGATATTTTAAATGGCAAAATTAAAATAAAATATCATAAAGACTGTCGTAAAACTTACACAGATTCTCAAAACTATTATCATAATTTGCAATCAGACACTGGCGCCGCCCCGGTCCTTCAAATTATTGTGACACTAAACTTAAATGCGCTAGTTTTAATATTAAAAAAAAATGTGTTTTTTTTGCAGCAATAGTAAAAAAAAAAAGAAGAAAAGTTATATAAAAAATCTGTTTAAACAAGTAATTTAAATATTATTAGGAACCTTCATAGTATAGTTGGTACCTTTATATTAGTTTATATTTTGTACTGAAACAAAATACGAATATCATTTTTATCCTTATAAATCCTGTTTTGGGTATTTATTTTTACATAGTACTGAATCTTTTTAGGTAGTAGAAAAGCTACCTATCAAAAAAGTAATAAAGCTGCCAGGAATAGAAACGACATTAATATGATATCTAAATTAGTTGGGCCCTAATTTAAAGAAAATTAAAAATAGGCGGTTTGAATAAGAAAATATTCAAAATTATTTCAGGAATTTCAAAAATCTTTTCTTGAAAGAAAAAATTTAAAATCGCCAAAAATAAGGGAAAAAACGGTTTCCAACCTTTCGGGAAAAAGTTCGCAATAAATCTACCTTTTTTTTTGGAGGGAAAAGGTTAAAATTTACCGGAAATGTCTAATGAAACTAAAAACTCTTCATATTACTTTTTAACATTTTAAAGAAGAAAAATTTTAATATTTTAAAAACTTGTATTTTACAAGAAAAGCGCTAAATTCAAATATTATTTGACATTTTATTTTAACTATTTACGATTTACATGTAACATGCATCGCTTCAAAACGTTTACAGTGTTGCTAAACGGAAATATTATTAATTTAAAATAAAAAACTTTGCCGTTACCATAAGGATAATTTTTAATAAATCAAAAATATTTGAATTTCAAGTCAGTTACAAATATAATTAGGGAAAATAAAAAGCCGCTTTAACTAACCAGCACTAATCATGACCGACCAGAACGGCACATTTATAATAAAAAAAATTTACAATTTAACGAGGAAAACCTAACCGGAACTAACCAGAAATAGATCATAGTTTGAAAGTTGTTGTTTGTTAGTTCTGGTTAGTTTTTTATATAAAAAACAACCTTCAATAATACCAAATTATTACAAAAAGTCTGGAAACATTGCTTATTCAAGCAGCATTCAGACATGTCAAAGAATAGCTTCGTATCATCTCTTTATATGGAAAAAAATAATTATATATTCCTGTTTAAAAAAGACCTTTAACGGAGCCCTAGTTTATATTTAATGTATGTACTATATTTCTCAAATTTAATTAAAAGACACAAAGCATCCGCAATTTTTTGTTGCTAAAAATGTTTAAAAAATAAGTTTTGAATGTATAACCAAAAAAATAACGAATCCCGTGGGTGGTTTTCTTTACCAGCAACCAATAAAAAAAAGTTGAATAAACCTACTTATTAGGTGGGTAATTAATAACAATGATTGATATTTTTGTATGGGTTTAAAAATCTACCCACCTGTTTTGGATATTTAAATTTTTTCTTTTCTAAACAACTTAAGCAGCCCTTAGATCTGCGTTTAAACCTGTTGATACAACTTTAACTACCTACTACACTTCCACCGGACCGTAAGATCTTTGTAGTCGGCCGGCTCGCTAAGCCCAAGCGCGCAAAAATATGACTTTGGCCGTTAAAAAAATATTACTGACTCAATACTATAAAAGGAATCTAAAAAATTTTTGTTTTAAAAACTTTTTTTAAATATTAGCTATAATTTGTACCAGCATGTATGTATAAATTTTCAATAATAAACTTTTTCTCGATTGCCTAAAATTACGCTACTAAAAATAACAATTTTGAGTTTCGTACTATTTTAAAAATTTAACAAAAAAATAGTTCAAGTGGGACGTTGTTTGAAGCGCTATTGTGTCTACTTTAATCTAAAAAAAATTAACTTGATAGCATGAATATTATTAAAGATAGAGCAGTGGAGAATTTTAACTTCTCGTGTTTTATTGAAAACCGATTTTTTTGGGTTTTTTCGAAATAAAAAAACTCTTTGACCACTAAAAATGTCGTAAAAAGTGATTTCGTGTACACGATTACCTTATTAAAGAATCCCACTAAGTCTGGTTTGGTTCTACGCCGGTTTTTTTTTCTCGATAACTAAGCGACTTTTCTTCCAAATTTTACTCCACTATATGTCAAATAACAAAATGTATAGAGGTACAGGGAGCCAAGAAAAGGTAATGATTTTATATTTTTAACATTAAATGATTTCTAATTTTTTTGACCTATTTAAATGTGTTATACTAAAATTTAATTTATCCAAAAGCGGCTAATTTTATCGAAACAAATATAGAGTACCTTTTTTAAGGAGGAATGACCAAAGTATATAAAAACCAATTTTCACCGCTGTAAAATGACACCTGTCAAAAATATGGCTCAACGAGTTAGGTGGCAAGTCCGTTCCTGACTTCCCTGACGATGTAGATCATCTACTGTAGTATGGTTTTATAAGTCTTTATGGCCTCTATAACATATTAAAATTTCATTAAATTAAACAAGTGGGTTTAAAAGTTGGAGCCAAAAAAGTAAATGGCTGATTACCTTTGGGACTCTGTATCTTCGATAGGGAGGCACTTTAGGATTTTTTTTATCTGACAAATTGGGGTTATTTTGTCCTTCCGCTTCCGAGAGCAATTGAAACTTTGAATTTTCACAAATTTGATGGGCGAAAAAAGGCCAATTTTTACCCACCTTCTTTTGTTGAGACTGAACGTTCTTCCTTCCTTTTTCATGTATTTATTTTTTTTTTTAATGGTTGTTTTCTCTTTTGTTGTGGTTTTTAAAAAATTCAATGTACTTCAGTGGTTTGCACTATTTTCTAGAATTGAGACTTTCTCCAATTTTTTTTACAGTATGTGGCAAAAGAGCTAATGAAAAGGTTTATTTTAAACACTTTAGGCGGGTCTACCAACACCACATTTAAAGTTTGCTTACATAATTAAACCTCAAAATAAAAACATTATTTTTTTCAGTCTTGTCAAAAAAAATAATTTTAAGCTTTAATTATATGTTTTTTAGTGTAATCGTTGCTAAATCTGAAATGGTTGGTGCAGAAATAAAAGTAGTTAAATCCAAAGTTCCTAGCCTGGTAGGAATGTCTGGCATTAGTACTCGAGACAAAAATGAGTTTTCAGATAGTTACCCCACAGAATAAATTAAAAAGTAAGTAGTAACAAAACGGCAAAATTTTAACCCATTTTACCAACCATTTTTTTTAGCAATTTTAAAGGACAATGGTGTTTGAATTTATCCTGGATAAGATGAAGTTTACATTTTTGGGAAAACATCTAGCCCCCGCCCAGTGACAGAAGTGTTAAGAAATTAAGAATATGTTAAAACGATTTATAGACAAAATATTATATAAAATCTTTAGGTTGAGCCTATTTTTTAAAGACTTCCCCGATTAAAGTTTTATTTAAATATTTCTATTGGAAAATATTATATTTAACATCTGATCAAAAATACCCGGATTTTTTGAATACAACTAACGTCGTTCAATTACACAGGCCCACAAAAAAATGGTGTGGGGGTGCCGGCTAAAGAAAATTGGGGGAAAAACGCAAACAATCGAGAAAAACCCAAAAATCGATGTTTTGGAAACCTGCTACCAGGAAATTTTTTTTGATTACGACTACAAACTATAAAGATCCAAAAATTTCTAAAACCAGAAAATAAAGTTTCAAACGTTATATAAAGTTATATAAACATTTTTTATAAGATAAAAAATAAAGGAGATATAAAAAAAATTTAATTTTTGACAAAAAAATTTAATCCAAAATAGATTTTTTGATGTTTTTGTTTTTTTTTATTATAAATCATTTATTTCATTAATTTGAACCCAAAATTACTCAAAATTGGCAAAAAAACAAAAATAAAAATAAAATAATTTTCAAATTTGTTCTAGGGGTAACCTTGAAAAAATCCTGAAAATTTGGTTTTTTGATTATAGCTCAAAAAATATTTCATTTAGACAAAAAGCTTATATAACTTAAATTAAAGGTCTTGTAAAAATGCATAGGTAGTTTATGTTATATAAAGTCTCATGTCCCCAATAGTTTCTGGATATTGACTTTTTAAAAAAAAAAAAAACCTTAATAACTAAATTCCCCCTTTTCTCTTTTTTTGCTGTTTCCCCCCCAATTTGTTTTTGATTCGTGTTTTGCAAAAACTTTTCTTTTAACCTGTTTATTTTTGGTATTTATCTTATTTTTTTTAAAAATTATTGAAATAATATCCAAAAATTTAAAACATTTTTATAGGGATTAAATCCCTTGTTTTAAATTCCTTTATGCCCCAATGTCACAAACCGCTTTCCTCGATGTGGTAACTTGGTGGAAGGGGAAACCACAAGGAACCATGTCGGTGAATACAGACCCCTTTGGGGAAAATTTTGGCATCTTACAACGATCATTTTCCCCAAACGCTTTAATCCTCAAGTTAAAAATTTTTAAAAAGATTACCTGATTATTTTTTAAATTTCTGGATATTTAGATCTCGTGTAAATAAACTCTCTCTTACCACACCGTAGACACCCACGGTACGTTAGTACTTAGGCCTCAGCCTTTGTGGGCTGCCCCAAGATAACAAAAAAAAATCTTTTTTTTAGGTTTTTAGCTTGTCTAAAAACGCCATTCTGATGATTTTTGGTATTGGATGGCATAAAAAAAATCTATTGGGCCCCTCTTGTCACTATTGATGCCGTCGATAACATTTGGTTTGAAATCTTCTTTAGCGACATCAAGGATGCTGTTTTGCAACTATTCAGCACCCCGGCATGAGCCGAATATCACCCCCAAAATTCCCCCAGATGGCCTTCAAAAAAAAATTTAGCCCAGATAACCCCAACCCGTGGAAAAACTCTGATAGATCCAAAAAAATCGATGTTTGATTGGAAGTTATGATAAAGTATTGTGTTTTTTTAAACAAAATTCCGGGCCCTGACCTCAATATGGACCGGTAAAGGGTATCAGATGCACGGTTCAAAATGATTTTATGGGCGAAAAAAAGGGCCTAAAACGCAGAACGGACTAGCAGATCGATTTTTTTTTCCGTCGCCCGTTCCACTAATTGATGACTTTTAAAAAAATATATTTTTTGGTTAAAAAAAAAACCCTGGTTACTGGTTTCTTGAACCAGCGAAATACATTGGTTTGTTTAGATGTTGTTCTTAATCAAAAAAAAAATTATCCATTTCGTCCTTAAATTCCTCTAGTTCTTCTGAATGTTATATATGGAAACCCCAAAATTTTTCTGGTTCACAACTGATCGTTGTAGTTAATAATAAAAAATGGCGTGACTGAACATGACTCTTGTGGCTTATCTAAGAATTAACTTTTTGTTTCATTTTTTTAACAAATCATAATTGAAAAAAACATTATAATTATTGATTTCATTAAAAAAAATGAACAAAAAATGTTTTATTAATCTAAAAAAAAACAGTAAGTATGATTACAACAAAAAAAAAAATTCCCTTGGAGCAAAACCCACTGGGGCCCTTGCCGCTTGGAAGCGATCATTTGTGCAAGAAAGAAAGAATAGCGGTATAACCTTTTTTTTCCCCCCAAACATTGGTCGGGGAAAAAAAATAACCCCCCTCTGCGTGCTGATTTTTGGTCTCTCCCGTCGATCTATCGGCCATGGTTTTTGGCCCCCGGGGAAAGGTTTATCCCTTTTTTTTCTTTTTCTTTCCATGCCAAAGGGAAACTAAGGCTGCCTCAGTAAAAAAATGCTCGTTTGTAAAATTTTATTTAAGATGTTTAGAATATCCTTTTTATGCTATCCCCAAAAAATAAGTGTAACAGGAAAAATTAACGTTATTTCTATAAAAAAATTTTTTTTCCCTTTTGTTTATAAGTCTGGCCCCCCGCAAAAAACCGTTTATGGTATCCCTTTACTGATCCCCAAGCAATGAAAAACCCTTTAAATATATAGAAAGCGTTCAAAAAATTTGTCGTTTTTTTAAATGACATAAAAAACCTGTAAAGTCGACAGTCACGCGTTTAATAAATTCTAACAGTTTCCAAACCACTTTAAGGCGGTACAAAAAAGTCTTGAAATTAACCCTAATTTGGGGCCCCATTTTTTTTTTTTTTTTATTTTGCAATATTAATTTTTTATGTATATAAAAAAACAAAATAAAAAAAATTTTGTATCTAAATATATAAAAAAAAATTTTATAAATATAAATTTATTAATGACATACAAATTTCTAAGTCCCCGGGAATGGTCCCCTTTTTAAATACGCATGCTTAATGACACTATCGTTTGTTTTGGGAGGTCGTAAACTTGCCATAAATTCGATTAGTCATTTATATATCTAAAGTTAGGGGGTTTCTATGTTCCGGACACATACAGATTACCGAAAAAAATATTGGATTCACATGTTTACGTATAGTTTTCAATGGGATTATGATCAGAAAAATGAAAAGAAAAGCAAAATAAAAAAATCGGCAGTTCTGACTTAAGAATTCTTGGGGAAATGCATAATGTTTTTTATAAGAATTTATCAGTTAAGT
>JAHBCN010026288.1:0-10685 GCA_019359885.1 Listronotus oregonensis | reverse complement strand
TATTTTAAATTTAAAACCAAAGCGAGGGGATCCAAAATAGTTACTCCAGCAGTTAACATAACTGTTCCAGAAACGCAAAAAAAAGTACAGCCAAAATGTTTTATTATCAACTTTTTATAATCCGGGGACATACTGATGGTCCATTAGTACGGAATTGAATTTTTTAAAATACAGTCTTTAAATCGATTTTAAACGATTTTTAGTGACAAAGTTTGCTCCGTAAACAATACCCCACATCGAAGATCTAATTCACGAGTTCTTGAGTTTGAACACCGTAAGTTTTAACATTCTTTTAAATCTTTTAGATAACTCCATTACATTTTCATCCTCTTCTTTTTGTTCAGTTAAAAACCAAATTGCCAATTTGGGTTCCCCCAGATTCGGATGCATATCCAGAGTTATAGCTAATCCGAATGGTTCCTGTAATTAAAATAACGTGAGTATAAATCCAGACGGCCATTTTGTTTATTTGAAAAGATGGGAAAAATTTTGGGATAACAACCATTTTCTAGTAAAATTTTTTTGTGGTTACGATATAAGGAAGTTTTGTTTGATTTACTAACCCAAATTAAACGTTTTTAGTTAGAAGAATCTTATGTAAACACTGATAGCTTCAACCATAATAGAAAAGAAAAATTAAATTTTTATCCTACTCCCATTAGTTTTAGTTTATTTTTCCCGTGAAAAAATAAACGTCCTGTTCACCGGGATCCAAACCGGATTTCGGTGCCATTTCCGAACACGACCAATTGGGGGTTCATCTGTTCTTCATGTTTCTTCAAAAGACAATGGTCTACACATATCCAGCATGACATCAAGCTCTTCAGCTTCTGACACTCCCCTACTAGGACAGGGACTCCACCAGACTTCAACGTACTTTTTTTTTGGATGAGTTATGACGTAACCTGGTGGTTGAGCTCCAGGAAGTTTTTGTCCTGGGATAAACAGCAAAGAATGGGCAAACGCCAAAAAAAACGAACCAATAACTACTGGCGTTTCCCAATTTGTCCCAAAAAAGCCGGTTATGGGTGGGGAGAAAAGTACTTAGAGGTAATGAAAGGTACACCAAGGAGATATCTTCCATCCCTTTAAAACCCAAAATTTTGCATGGAATGGTAAGGTATGGCACTAGTGATGACGTTGCTAAAAAGAGTAAGGAAGTCATAGACGAAATACAGAAAGTCCTGTTCTCTTGTAAATTAGAAAAAGATTACGTAATCAGCAATTTGGTTAAATAATTATTTTAATGGCGTTAGAGATTTGTTTCAAAATAAGACAAAAAAATTCGTTTTTTAAAAAAAATACAATGGTATTTCTGCAATACAAAATTTAAAATAGTAAAAACATAACTTACCTCCATACAAAAAAAACAATGTTATTTTTAACATAATTAGGTTTTTATTTATTCCAAACCATGTCTTGGCAGGTGGTTCGTCCTTTTTTTTTCGTCCATATCCGTATCGGTACCGGTCTGTGCTGTTTCCTCCTCATGTTGCTACTTTACGCAATGCTTACAATGAAACAAAAAACCTTCTCATTGTGTCTTTTGAGTAAAAATCTTCTGTTTATTGAGATTATATTGATAATGTCGGTATGTATTTGCTTAAAGATGTAAATGTTTTTTTTCGTATGTAGACAATTTGTTTACAAATCTGTATATTTTGTTTATTGTTTATCTACCATTTTAAACAAATAGTTTTTTTAGAGTATAACCATGTAATCTAATACTGTTGATCCAACAGAAAACACATATTTATTTTAGAAAGGTTACAAGAAAGTAAAAAAGATGAGGGAAAAAAACAAGAGCGGAAAAAGCAGCAAGGTTGGGAGTCAGAAGACCAGACGTTTTTTTCCCCGCCTCTCTCATCATTTTTAAAAAGATAGATCTATCTCACATACTACGAGCAGTTATCTTAGTTGATTGATTTTATTAAAAATTTAAAATTTTTTTAAACTGTCGAATAATGGGCGTTTGCGGGACATGTTTTCCCCAGCATTTATTTACTATGTCTTGTGCAATAATCCCCTTTTTTGAAGGATCCCAACGACAATATAAGTAAAGCGCACCGTACTGCGAACATAGGAGGTTCCGGGACGTTTTTTGATGAACCCAATTTAAAAAACCAATAATAATTTTGTGGCTTGCATTTAAATTTTCCGTCTCGTTTCCTTGTTGGCTTATTTTTGGTTGGGACTGGTGGGGAATGCGGTGATAAATTCGGAAGAATTATCTGCCCAGTTTAGTTGTGTACTACGTTTTTATTTTCAGTTAGAGGATGCAGTGTTTGAAAAGTAAAAAGGGCCTAGCTAGCGTCAACCGACTTCGATCTGATTTTTTTATAAGCCATAAATTTAAAATTGGTTGTTTACGAGACCGCAACGTTTGGTGGGCCCAAAAACCCAAAACAGTTTTTCCAATAAAATAAAAAAATTTTTTTCTAATAAATAATGAAACGTAGAAGAAATTCTTAAAAAAAATAATTTAATGTGCATTCATAAAATATAAAAAAAACTTTTTCAAGTTATAAAAAGATGCTCAAATAAACCACCTTCTTGAGCCAAAAAATTTAAAGATTGTCAAAAAACGCCTTCTGATATTTGCTAGAATGTTAAGGGTAATAATCCTAAAAGAATTTTCAATTTGTAATTGTAATTTTTGTAGTTTTTAATAGCCCTATTTCTCCGGGAAACCATAAATTTCTGATTTTACGTGACCCCAGAGAAAAAAATCGTTGGGTGAGACCATGAAGTGGAAATGTCGATTTATCAGAAAAAACAATGTTTCTTATAAATGAATTTGTTTTTTTTCATTTCCATTACATTTTTAAAAATTGTATTTGTCTAAAATGATCATCAGGGTTAATTTCGTGGGTTTTTCTTACTTTGTAGGAGCGGTATAAATTTTTTCAGCACTCTTCCCACTGATCTTTTGCAAAAACCAACCTGTTCTGCAATTGTATTAATGGAAACTGTAGGTTTTTTAATAACACTTGTCACTACCATAATTTCTTTCTTTTTCCCTTTTTCCGGGTTTTTTTTTTTTCTGGGGCACTATCATGTTTATGTTTTCTTAGAGTTAAACAACCAAATGTCAGAAATTTTTTAATGACTCGGTAAATAGTGGAAATCGTGGGAGTCGGCTTAGTTATAAATAAATTAATAAATAATTCCCTAATTCCCCTAACAGGATTTCCACGGTGATACCATTCAAATTTTTAATTTTCTCTTTTCAGTTCGTAAACATCCATTACTAATAATAATTATTTTTTTAAAAAAAAACTTTTGGTCGTAAATATTCGACACTGTACAACTTTGCTGTCGAGCGTTCGATAAAAAGAATTATTTCAGAAATAAACGTATTGAATTGTTTGCTGGAAGATTTTGATCGATAAGCAATGCGTGCGGCGTTTTTAGGTACATCCAAAATCGTCCAAGATTGTCCTAGGGTTCGCAGTACTCTGCGCTTTACTGTATATCGGAACAGGCTGTCAAAATTTTAGATTAAGTACCCTAATAACATCAATCCGAGACTTTTTTTTTGGTTTGTTTTTGTCAGCAACATAAATCATTTTCCCGTTGTCCTTATGATCCCGAATAAATATATTTACGTGTATTGTATAAATATGTTGTAAAACTTAATTTTTTGCTGAAAAAATACAAGGACATTTAAATTTAATGTGAAGCCGCCGTTAAATTTTTAAAGTGTTTCTTGTTTCCTAATTTTAAAAAATTTAAATAATCAGTTAGCATCTTTTATTAGAGGGTTTTATATGTCGTGACGCAAAAAATCTAGTTTTAAAATGATTTTAAATTTTCTTTCCCATTAAAAATAATTATTTAATCTTTTGTAAATATTTAAGATGTAATTTAAAACGTTTTCCAATGTTTTAACTACCATTTTTGTTAAAAAAGGTGCAAATAAATTTACTATATAACAACTATGCAAAATTTGTGTAATGTACAAAAACCCTGCCCAATCTATTTTAGCGATACATATAAATGGGATTATTTTGAGGGAGCGATTCCTTGTTATAAACAAAAACCAAAAATAAACCAAAAACATTAGGGGGATATTGCGTAAAATGTTTTCATTAATTTTTAATTTCCCTTTCCCAAAAAAACAACTTGCTTTTAAAAGCTGAGAGAACCCACATCACTAAATTATCCAGCCCAATGTTTTATTATTTGTTCTATACAACGTTCTCTCAAACCTAACATAGTGTTTATATACCCAAAATAGGCGCACTTTATACAGCTAATTTATTAAAGCGTTATAATTTGCCATTATAAAAAGGTTTATTATGGTGCAAAATTCATCAGTAATAAAACGGATATATAAGTTTCTTTATAGATACTCAAACAATGTCACTAGATAGCTACATATTCGATTAAACACTTGTCAGACATGCGCATTTTTCACTAGCCGGTAGAAGTTGACAGCAATTTGCTGAATAAATACTTTATTTCAGTTGCATAAGAAACTTGGAAAAAAAATTTTTTTTTAAAAGGTATTTTTTGGTTGTCGCCCTTGCCGATTCTTTTTTTATATTATTGAACACGACTGGGAAAAAAAAGCAGACTGGGTCTACGATATACATATATATTACACCTAAAATAAATAACTCATTTTTTGGAAAGTTTCGCATATGCAGAATGTGAAATTCACTTGCGATGGATTTTTTTTTGATAAAATATTAGTTTTAGCTCTTTTTTTATTTATTAAAGGCCTTTGAAAATAAAAAAAAAAATTGGGTTTTAAAAAAATTATATCAAACATTTATTGTTTATGTCGATTTTTATTTTTAACCTTTAAAATGTTACTAGATGTTAAATTTCCATACTTTTTAAACCCGGGAAAAAATTTTTAAAACACAAACTAGTTAGAGATGAAAGGAATAATACGCAATTTAATTGCTTTTGCAACAATGGCGGCCCTAACATCCTGAGAAAAAATTTTAAAAGACGACGGGAAACTGGTCAGAATGGCAATGGTTGCGAAATATTCAATTAAAAGGCCTTTAAAAAAACTATTTTTATGGGTTTGCTTTATAACAGCTTTATAAAAGAATTAGGGCGACCCTCTAGAACTTTCGGGAAAAATGTACAGAGGGCGCTAATCGCGTTGTTATATCGCTTTTGGCTTTATAAGGGTGCTACAACACATTATTGGGTTATTAAACAGTTAGTGGCTATTTTCAAGTTCGATGTACCTTTATTTATTTTAAGATTTATTGAAGCATTACCTCCTTATCTAATAATTTTAACTATTTCGTGGGTATAACGTTTTTGTCGTTTCGGCTTAATTTTTTTAAAAAATTCATTATACATTTTTCTTATCAAAATAGCCTGTGCGATCTGCAACTTTACCCCCGATACGGCTGACGTGTAAATTCCCCAAAAAGGGCCCGGGAACGAATACATTGGGGGAAAAGGTTGGTATCCGGGACTGGGTAAAATGTTTTGGGAGTTTTTTATTTAATATAGCTACTAAGTGCTTTAAGAAGATATAGACCTGAAACATCCTGGCTCATTTTCGTATCTCTTTAATAAAAAAAATACATTTTTTTTTAAAATTTTAGTAGGTGTACTTACCCTTAAAAACGTTATCGTTTAGGATTTAATTTTTTAAATTTTAATAGCTAGTTTTCCCCCTTTTTGAAAACACACGACAAAATAGCCGAATGACTTACCGCTGGGTATGCCTTCTTTATAGAAATTTTATTTCGTTGCTGACTACTTTTAAAAAAACCTTTTTAAAAAATCAAATTTAGTAATAAAGCATGTTTGCTTAGAAAAATTATGAGGGAAACACACATCAACAAAGCATTAAAAAAAAACCTTTATAATGGCTTAATTATAAAGCATTGGGATAAACATACGCAAATTAATTTCCCTAAGGGTTTAATAAAAAGGTTTAAACTAATAGCACAATTGAGGTTTTATTTGTGCTTAATATGGTAGCTTATAAAGCAATTATGCAGATAAAACGCTTTAAAACTCTCTAACAGCTTTGGGTTTCCACTTTTATAAAGTCTTGTTAAAGCAAGTATATAAAAGATATATTAATTATTTAAGAAAGTTTTTACAACTATATTAAAAAGCCATATTGCTTTTAAAAAAATATTTATGTAAAATAAAATTTTTTTTAAATATATTAAAGGTTTTTTGGGCGCCTTTTTAAAACTTTTAAAAAGAAGAAAAAGATATAAAGGACCATCTTGTGTTACTTGGGTTATAAATGAACCGACAGAAAACGTTTAGATTTTGTAGTAGCATAAATTTTATAAAAAAGCATTTGTAGATATTATTATAATTTTTCAAAAAAACCCCTTTTTTTTGGTAATATTACTTGAATAATATGAATCTAACCGCAATTGAAATACCCTCACAAACACATCTGTAGTGTATTTCTAAGATTTATAGTGATTGATGTAAGAAGTTTTTTTTAATGCAAGTTTATAATTTCATTAGGTATTATGGATAAAAATTTCAAAATGAACTTTTATTTTAATACCCAAAGCCGTTTGGTACAAAAAACATATTCGATAAAATGGGTCCTCTCTGACCTATCTCAAGTATAGTTTTTCTGGAGCTATTGACTGTCATTTTTAAATTTATTCAACAACCGTTTTTTTTTGCACGTAGACCCGGGGAAATAAATCTGATAAAAGAAATAGCGGAAAAAAAGGTATGAATGATCGGTAAAAAATTGAAATGCAGTTTTTTTAAAAATGGATGCATGTTTGAAATATTAATCCAATAGGTGCATCAGTTGTTGTTTGCACTCGCTTGTTTGTTTGTTTTGTTTTAATTTGTGAAAAATTTGTTTTTTTATTTTGGGTTTGGCAATAATATTAATATGGCTTCAAATTTGGTAATAATTGAATTAAATTTATTTTAAATTAAACTTTTTAAATTTTTAAAATAATAAATAAAAATAAGTAAAAACGCGGGTAAAAATATATTGTATGTACAGGTAATTCTGGGGCGTTTAATGATATTTTATATTAATTAAGACGTAAGTAATTCTTTGATTTATGTATAATTCGTCATTTCTGGGCATAAAAATCTGAAAATTGGATGTAGGCTATTGATTACAATTAAAAATGATCTGTTTTAACATTTTTGGGAATTATAACCCTTAGGGGGTTAAAAAGGGGATGAAAGTGTATAGAAAAGTCGTCATGGTATGCAGGCTATTAATTGCGATTAAAAATAATCTTATTAAAATTTTTGAAATTACATCCCTTGAGGGGAAAAAAGGGGGTGAGAGTTTGCATAAAAATCGTCATTTTTAAAGTTGTTAATATGGTAGTTGTGTTTTTAAACCCTTTTTCTCCCGAGAAGTTAAAATGGGGGTGGAAGTTTGTATGAGCAATTCGTACTAATTTATTAACAAACGCCAGTCTAATTAGAAAAAATAACAAATAAAATACAATAATGCAATATCTCCGAGAAAGGGAAAAGACAAAGCAGCCAAAATTGTGTAGTCTACGAGGGCGACATGTATATAGTGATAAATTAAAATATCTTTAAATTTTTTGGGTCAAAGTTTATTGTTTCATTTTTTATATATATTTTTATTTTATTACTTCTTTATCTATTTCTTATATTTCAGTAGGTGTTTATAGTTTGATTGTTCAATTCTTTCGTGACCATTGGGGTATATGCTTTTGGGGAAAGCAACAACCTACCTTAAATCGGGCAAACCTAAGTGTCTTTATCCACACTTTTTATCTTTAGTTCTACCAAAAATACTTTATTTACGGCTGACTCCCCTCCGGGCCCTTCCTACTCGGGATTGTTAAATTTCTTGGGGCAAAAAATTTATTATATCATTTCCCTCCCACTTTTTTCCGTAGTAGTTTTTCTTGGCGATTCGAAACACTGATCCCTCGAACATAGCAGCCGAGACGATTTTTGTAAGCCAGTCTCTATATCTCTTTTGAAAAACAAGGTCGGGATAAGGGGATATCAAGTTCTGTTACTGTGTGGGCCATACGTCCAAATATTGCCGACCGACAGAAGATTCTTCAAAAAAGTGACGAGACTTCATATACAAAGAAAAAACAAAAAAAAAAAAAGGAAAAAAACCGTTTGGACCAAAATTTGAAGTTTTAACTTTAAATTTGGGCCAAACGGTTTGACTTTTCTTGTTTTTTGTTATATTGATTATTTTCGATTAAATTTGTGTCAGAGGTTCAACTGTTTACAACCTGGCTGGTTTCTATGGAAACAAAATTTAAATAATCTTTCCGAATATTGTTCAGACATATTTATTTTTTGGGTTTTTTTCTTTTTAAACTTTTTTTTTTTATGGGTGATTTGATGACTGAAATGTAAATAACAGAGGGTTAAATAAACTGAACAGATACCAAGTAAATTAATCACCAAAACCTGGCAGTAGTAATTAGACTTCATACAAGCTTTTAATGCTGTCCTAGAGAAAAAAAAATTTTTAATTTTTAATTTTTTTTTTAAAATATAGCCGTAAAATATTTTTAAACATTTTTTAAATATTCTTCATACTTTTTTTCAGGGGAAAAACGATTTATGTAAGAAAGGTAAAAAAGGGTTTTTCAAAAAAAGGTACATTATTTTCGCAAAACAAAAAAAAAAGAAAATTTGGTATATTATAAGATGACTAAATTAACCCTCGGACCGCCAATGAGATTACCCAAAACAGGTAAGACTGAAGGGGCGGGTCTTGAAATTTCCCCTTGGGAAAATAAACTAACCATATATTTTCGCGAAAAACACATCGCGTTCTATCGCTCGTAAACCATCAAAAAACCCTTGTTCGATTCAGTTCGCTTAAAATATTTTTATTTAGTGCAAAAACTTTTTGGATTTTTTTTAAGTGGGTTATTATTTTTGCCAAAATAATAATGACAAGCTTTTGGGCAAAAAGCAAAAAGGAACTGTGATACACCGTACAATAGCGAGACCTTAAGGCTAGGCGATGGGGCCCCCTTAGCAACCAAGTGAGAATATCGGCATCCACACAAAAAAAAGGGGACCGCCCAGCTGTTCTTTCCAGATTAGGGGGTTATGACCAGGTATGATCTGGGGATGAATCAGCTGATGATTTGGATGAGAGTAAACTGAGGGGAGATTTCCCCGGGGGTAATGATAACGAAACGCCTAGTTTTTCTGAAGATTCAGGGATGATAAAAACCCGTCTTTACAGCCTACATTTTCTCAATACCAACCCATTTACAAAAAAATTTACGAAGCACATTCTAGATCCCCCTCTCCCATCTGAGAAGCTTTCTCCTCACCCCCCCGGTGATAAAGGAAGAAGCTAAAAAAATTAAGTCAAACATTTGACCCGGGAATTTTAGAGTTGTAAAGCTGGGAAGTATGGGCCCCTTTTTGCAGGGGGAAAAATGGATTCTAAGATTATTTTTTACGAGTCTTCCGAAGGGAAAAACATTTTGGTGTTGACAATTCTGTTACTTCAAACCATATTGGGGAAACAAGCTTTTCCAAACCCCAGTTATTTATATACAGGGTCTTTAATATTCCCGAGCCCATACCAATTTACGTCCCCCGGGCAACAAAAGACCAATTCCAAAAGCTTCCCAATATACCTTTTGCCAAAAACACGAGTTAGCTTCGCTATTGCAATAGTGTTTACACTGTCATCAACAATTAATTTTTGATACTAATCAAAATGAATGGGGAAATTTTATCCATCAAAAACCCATTTTATATTTTTTAAAATTTTTTTATAGTATGTCTTTTTCTTTTAATATAACTGTTTAAAATTTAACTAAACATAACAATATTAGAACTTAAAAAAACAATAAAAACCATACATAATAATTTAACTTAAAAAAAAAAAGCGTTTTATTTTTAAATTTTTTTAATTTAAGGAATGTTTTTTGATAGTAATTAGCAAATTTTTTTAAATGTAAGCCCAAAATATAAAATTGGGCCCGGTTAGGGATTTTTTTATATAAGTATGGAATTTAATTCAATTCATTCCAAAAAAATATCCAATGCGGTCGGAGAACTGTAGGGGGAAAATATTGACACCGGAAAAAATTAACAAAAAGTTTTATAAATTGTCAGGTTTAAAAAAACCGATTGTCTGATTTCCCCCCCAAAAAGGTTTTCACAGTTAAGTCGTGTTATGAAAAAAATTTTTTGACTTTTTGTTTTGTTTCAAAGTGTTTAAATTAAAATTTTTTTTATATTTTTTTTTTTATATTTTTACTATGCACGTGTTTTATATAAACATATAGTTCTTACCTTATTAATTAATCAAAAATTTTTAATTTATTTTCGTTTTTAGAGTCTTTCCAATAATTTTAATGTCTGCCCGGTTTCCCAGAGTCAACAAGAAGGTGGTACCCCCTTTTAAAAATCGGGAAACGGTCCTAAATTCTAATGACAATAATTTTTAAGTAAAAGTTTTTTTTTTTTTTGATTTAAAAAAAACTAAATTTTTGTAAGGCCTTTTGGAACCCTTTTAAAAGGCTTTAATTTTTTGGGGCTGTTTTTTTAAATT
Organism: Listronotus oregonensis; assembly: GCA_019359885.1. NCBI lineage: Eukaryota > Metazoa > Arthropoda > Insecta > Coleoptera > Curculionidae > Listronotus > Listronotus oregonensis. Next base: position 169 of record JAHBCN010026288.1, on the reverse strand, counting down.
AATATATATATATATATATATATATATATATATATATATATATATATATATATATATATATATATATATATTAAATTTTCGAGAAAAAAGAAAAAAAATTTAAAAAATATAAATTTAAATTAAAAAGTGTTTTCGGGGAAATTTTATAAAAAAAATTGTCTTAATATTC
>JAHBCN010026287.1:0-10715 GCA_019359885.1 Listronotus oregonensis | reverse complement strand
CTCCCTTTTTAAAATTTGTTCCTTTTTATTTCAGAAATTTAAACCCATGTCTTTTTGTCCATAATTTTTTTTAATATCATACATTCATTTTTGACAATACGTTCTTGTATTTCACATAAGTTCGGAACTTTTTCCCCTTTTCCTAGATGATCAGAAAATATTTTCTGACCTGTTGCTTTTGTGGTGTACTCCAATTTTTACGAATGACATATTTAACTTATGTTTTTTGAACTTGTTACAGTGAAATATCTAGAGGAAATCTACTAACTCTCTTAGCACTTGATCTTTCTTTTTGGTCTAACCTCTTCCAGTGATGAAGAAGATTCATTTGATACTTCCATTATTACTGAAAGATCTTTTTTTTCATTTTGGTTTCTCTGCTTCTTCTGAAATGATTGTGATGAAGTGTCTAAAGTATCACTTTCACTTCCACTGGTATCTTTTTCTTGGAGCCAAGCAGGAGTTTTCATTTGATCAATTTTAATTTCAGAAATTTCTGGTAAAATGCTAGTTCCTGTGCAAAAGCCACTCGCATTTAGTAGAATAGGACCCATTTTTGTTATATCAGTTTGGGTTTGTCTGATTTGATAAATCTGCTTATGAACTTGCATACTGTGGGACATAAAATTAGATATTAGACCCTGTTGATTTTCCGAAAGATTTGACGTGCAGGTTGCAAGATGCTTTCGTAGTTTGGTAGAACTTAGGTGGGAATAATTAAGATTAAGCTGTTGACATATTTCTTTTAATGCATAATCTGCTCTATAAAATGGACTTCTCTTGCTCGTAGATGTGCAAACACATATGTATTATTTATATCAATCCCAAGTTTGTCCCGATGTTCAAGAATTTGTCCTAATGCTTTTTGATGTTTGGCTGTGATTACACCGCAGAGGTTGCGTTTAATTTATGCCTTGTAATTATTCGCCGAGGTCAGACGCATTCTGTTTATCTTCTTCGTTCAATTCTGACAGGTGTTCTTGAGATAGTTCAGTAGCATTGTAGAACTCCCCGATGGTCATACTATGTATATCTCCAGGCCTTTTCTGTTAAAAACCATTGTTCTTGCTGCAACAATTTTTAATAATTCTCATAGTTTTCTGCATAATACCTATTTTGGTACTTTCATAAACTTTTTCAAATTCTTGATCTAAGCCTGATAATAAATTATTAATATCGTTAGTTGATGGTAATATATCAGTCTTTTGTCGCTGAATAGCAGTTTCGGCAGAATTTTACCCCAAGTAAACTGAGCAAAGTTGTTTTCCCCCACATAATGGCTATAGGATCATAAAACAATACACCCCGATGTTCCCCAAATGAGGAAATATTTTTTTTTAAATTTTTTTCACTGGTTTTGATGGTAGGGATTTGGGCTCGATTCTGGCGGTACCTAGAAAGTTGCTATTTTTTTTTTATTAGTTCTTTCAAGATAAGTTGTATTTTCTATGTTTTCTAAATTTTTTTTAAAGAGTAGTACCCTTTGAATAAACACATACAACATATTTTGCCTCATTAAGAATACCTTTTTTAACAGATATGACTGCTTCAGCATTTGAAACTTTTTGATTATACAAGTCATCCCCCGCTTTTCTTAAAATTATCAAATGCTCCATGATTTTCCCTTTTTCATTTTAAAATATTTGTTAACCCCAAACTTTTTTTTAAACCCTTTTTTTCAAAAAAGGTTATTTTGAAACTATTTGATTTTAAAAATTTTTAAAAACCTAATTAAATTAAATAAAAAAAATTTTTTTTTCCTTAAAAATAAAAAAAAATTTTTAAAAAAAATTTTGGTTTGGGGACTTTCCTAAAAATAAATAAAAAAAAAAAAAAATTTGTAAAAAAAGCCCGAAAATTTAAGGGTGAGTCAATGATTGTGCGGAGGGGCATATCTCTTATTTATAGAAATAAAAAAAAATGTTAAATACAAAAGTTGTAAGATATGTTTTGGGTGCATATTTTAAAAATATTTTTAATTCTACACAGAGTGTTTCAAAAAAAATACGGTCGATATTTTTTTTTTTTTTTAATAGGACACTAAATTATTGCATTTTTGTATTTATCAAAAAAGTTCTAAATATATTTCAGGTATAATGGTTCTATACCTAAGTCTAACTGTTTTAAATTTTATGTCAAAAATGACCTTTGCAGGTTTTAAATGTTACATGCGTTATTTTGCAACGGAGAACCCTCTTTGGGGTTTCGGAACCCAAACCCCAAAAACGTTTGGTCCGCCCAAATTGTGTGAACCCTCTTTGGGGTCTGTGAACCAAACACCAAAACTTTTTGGTCGGTCAAGTGTGTAACCACATCTAGGTCCATTTTTTTTTTAATAAACCCTCTTAATGGATGTTCTTACGTACTTTTCTTAAATAGCAGTTGCCATTATTATTAGAATTAAATCCCAATCAACGTCCAAAATATGTGGGAACAAGATGGTGCTCCCCCCCTTTTTTTTCATAAAAACCCCCATAGCATTTTTACAAAAAAGAAAAATGTTGAATTGCCAATATTTCGAAAAAAGTCAATTTTTGAATAGACAACCCCTTTTCACAAAGTTCCCTTATTTTTAATGCTTTTTAAAATTATAAAAATATTTAATTTAAAAAATTGACTTTTCGCGTTTTCTTGAATTTAATTATTTTTGTTTTCTTTTTATTACCCCCATCAGAGCTGGGGAAAGCAATTAGTAAAAGGGCTTGAAGTCCTAAACCTTGCCCCAGTGAAATTATTTAGATTTTTTAAAGGGGTTTAAAACTTTTAAAAAAAAGGGTTTTAAAACAAAAAATTTTTAAAAGGGTTTTAAGAAAATTTTTAAAAAAATTTTTCCCCCTTTAAAAAAAAATAAAACATTATCAGCTATTTACTAAGAAGTTTTAAAATTTAACTACTTTCTATAGAAATTCAAACTTCTGTTGACCAGATGTGTTTTGTTTATGACATTCTTATAATTTTTACAGCAAATGTTACCAATAAATATTTTTATAGGAATACAGACGATAAAAATCTAGAAGTTATGCCTTGAAAACGGTAAATAAATTTGTTCTTGCCATTTTATATTAAATATTTAAATAACCTAATAAATATAAAACACTATTTAAGAAATTTAAAAAAGAAGTTGCAGCAAACAAAAATCGAAGCAATGAGACCCACAACACAACGTGGTGATTTGCAATCAACTATTGATACTTGCGCATGAATAGACTTGCACTTCTAATATGCCATTAACATTGAAGGGCTTAAATTCCTTTTTCATTACAAATTACCCCGCACTTTTGCAATGAATTACCAAGTCCCAATTACAGATATAAAAAAAGGGGTTCAAGCTTAGGACTTAAGCCCTCAGAGAGTTTGAATCTCTTTTTCAACCCTAGCACTCAAGCTCTGCCCTGTATTAACTAATTATCAAAAATCAACATAGTTTAATAAAAATAGGTCCCCCGTTACAAGGAAACTAACCCCCAAATTTAAAAAATAAAAGCTTCCATATAAAAGAAATTCAGTTATAAGGGCCCGCAAACGTCACAAATAAAATTTAAAATATGTTACGGTTAGACCTAGGTATAGGAAAAATTATACATGAAATATATCTAAAATTTTTCAGGAATTAAAAATGTAAAATTTATAGGGGGTCCTAATTTTAAAAAAAAAAAAAAAATTTTAAAAAAACCCCGTATAATTAAAAAAATTTTTAAAATATGCACAAGACAAACTTCCAACTTTTTTTTTAACATTTTTTTATATTTCAAAAAAAGATATATAAACCGATGGACATATCCTTTTTGGATCCAGGATTAGTTTAATTAATAAAAATTTAAAAAGGAACTTGCACATTATTTTGATTTTGGGTAAATTATTGATTTTATATCTTGTTGGGTTCGGGGCAAAACCCTTTTTTGCTTTTAACGATACCGAAGTGAAATTTCACACAAATGTACAAGACAAAAAACTTACAGCCCTCTTACTAGGATGGTCTTAATTTAAAACCCTTTTAATGGGGTAAACTGACACATAAGTTTTAATACTTTACAATTTAAGGCAAAACAACCGTATTTTTTTAAGTTTTAAACCATTAAAAACGTCAAATTTCGTGAAAACATGTATTTTACTTACTGATTCTATGGTATCACTTTTAGATTTAACACGTCTTTTTTACTCTAAAAATGTTTATTTAAATATGTCAAAGTTATAAAAATGTCATAAACAAAATACAACTGGTAAACTAGAAGTTTTAATAACCATGACACCTAGTCCTGGTTTAAATCTTAAACCTTTTAGTGAATAAGGCTGATAATTTTTTACAAGTGATCGTACTAACAACTAACTTCAGGAAAGGAGAGTTAAAATAGTAAATAATTACAAAGCAAAATGTAGTACTTAAGGGTTTCATTTATGTTGCCTTTTATTTACAAAATAAAGATAGTAAAGGAAAATACCTAGTCTCTAAAAAATATGTTATCTTACTTACTAGCTTTTTCTAGAGCTTCAAGAAATAAAGGTTCTGTGGCGTGAACCTTTCTCCAATGCCTTCTTAAATTCGTTGACAATAAGCCACAGAAATAACAGCAATGTCGTTTTGTGGGTTTCTTAACATGATTTTTAATTTGAAACTGTGGCGCATGTACAGGTTTAAGTTCAGATTGAGAAGATTGAATTGGTTCTTGTAATGGTAAATCTAACCATACCGACTCTGGTGAATTTAGCTGTTGAAGTCCTTCTTCAGTCGAAGTAGGTATAAGATTTATAGGGTTATTTTCATTAACATTCCTTTTAACTAAAAATAAAGAAATTATAACATTATAAAACTGGATATATTTTAAAATAATAATTTCAAAATACCTGGATCCCAAAAACTTTGAAAATAACATAAACTTTTTCCCTCTTAAACTTCTCTTTAGCCTCATTTTAAACCCCCTACGGTATGGACTCCAAGTAAAGTTAGTTCACTTGGGTTGTAATATAATATATCAGCCATAACCCAACAAGCAAACTTTGCAGGGAGGAGGAGGAAGCAGCCTCACACATAATATACGACTGCAATGCACTGTCGTACAGACAACATAATATACTGGTCGGAAATATACAGGGCAGAATACCTTTTCCACATGAACATCTTAGTAGAAATTTACTAGACCTGATAAAGGGAAACGGACTTCAATAACAAGAAAGGGGAACACAATAATAAGCCAATAGCAGTGCAAATATGGGGGCATGAACAACCCTTCTTAACCAACCAACCAGCCATAACCCCTTCCTTTAATGAAATATTTTTCCTCTAACACAGTATGTTCCTTTGCTTCGTTCAGAAGCGAGAGAAGTAAAAGATAATTAACTGTTTATTTCTCTTGTGACATTTTGTAATCTCTTTATTTTCGATTTCAATATTAAGTTACCATCAAGGCTCACAGTAGTTCACCAGGACAAGTTCGGCCTACCACACGCAGTGTGTATATTACACGAAACGTTTTAGCCTATTTCCCCTATCACAACTTCGTTATCGTTCCACATAAAGACATGAGAATAAGTATTTTAATTACCCATGAAAATTTAGAAAGTAATGTCAAGTGGTTTCTGACATATTTGATTTTAAAAATCGTCCATTTTACTAATTAACTTCCTCATTACTCATTAAAATCATGGGGCACTTCCGAGAGAGTAGAAACTTGAAATTTGGTATGTAAGTTTAGGGACACAAGTAAAGGAAATAATCTGAAAACTGCACATTTTACTTTGAAGGCTCTGAAACAAGGGCGGTAATATCGTATATTAAGGGGGTATTTTAGAACTTTTGTCTTGGAATATAAAATGCAGGCAGGATTTTATTTACCAAATAAAGAAAATTGCCACAATTTACCTATCAGACCCCAACCCATTCTACTCGAAAAAAATAACTTTAAATAGAGGATTACAAAACTTGTCTAACCTAATAAATAATACGGTTAAAAAACTTATATTCTGAGAAGAATTATCAGTTCTTCTTAATAATTTTTTTCTATTTATTGAAGTCAGAAAAAAGTGATCCCACCAGAAACACTTATGCAAAATAAGAGCCAAGTTCCTATCCAAAAACATCATCGTCTTAAACTACCGAGATCCAAAATTAGAGCAAGTTCTTTTTTGACTTGGCAAGTTTTTTACTGATCGGTCTGTATTAATAAAAAAAACTGTCTGTTAATGAATAAAAGGAAATTTTAAAAAAATTAAATCGACTTAAAAAATAATGACTTAAAATTAATAAATACTATTTTTTATATATCACACTAAATTTACCAACAAAAACGAAATCAAAAGAGGTGCGAAACAAATTAGGGCCTACAATTTTTTTTGAGATCGGTTCCAGCAAAACCACCGTTTTTTATTAACCGACTTCATTTTGGTGAAGTTTTATATTCAATGGCTTTGCTAGCACCGACCTCAAAAAAAATTGTAGGCCCCTAATTCATTTCGTACCTACTTTTGATTTCATTTTTGTTGGTTAATTTTATTTAGTGTAGATATAAAAAATATTATTTCCTAATTTTAAGTTAATTCTTTTTAAAGTCGGTTTAATTTTTTTAAAATTACCTTTTTATTTCGTAATTTTTAGTTTAAACTAAAACCTAGAATATTTTTTTTTTGTAGTAAGTACCTAGTAATGGCTTTGTGGTAAATATTTAAAGATTTTGTTGTAAACATAGAATGCCCTAGAATTTTACCATGATTTTAAGATGTTTTCCCTTCGACACTACACCTGTGGCTAGTATCAATCAGCCAGACCTTTACATTAACACGTGTTAGTCCGTATTATAAAAACTACGGAACCGATTTTGATGAAGTCTTTACTGTTCCCTAAGTTGAAGTAAGTGTACATAACATACATACATACAAACATACATAAATACATACAAACATACACACATACATACAATTAAAAAATTGGGTACTTTTTTTGGAAGCCCTAATAGATTATCATATGTAAATGTAAAGCAGTTTCAATAAAATTACATAAATACGCGTCGAATTGATAACCTTCTTTTTTTTTGAAGTCGGTTAAAAACGAACATTCATTATTACAGACAGATCAGTAAAAAAGCTGCCAAATCAAAAACGAACTTGGTCTACTTTTAGACCTCACTACTTCAATAGGTCGAGATTTTTGGATAGGAACTTGACCTTTATTTTACAGAACCCAAATTTCACAAACTATGAAAATCCTAAAAACATTTAACAGTGTTTACTTCTCTTTGACTGAGTAAATCATCAGGTGAAAAAAGATTTTGTTGAGGGAGAAGAGAAGTATTGCTAGTTTATTTTGCCAGTAAAAACCAAAAGCTAATATGCTTACCTTCCAATGAAGATGACTGGGGTACATTGGTTAATTCTGAAATTATTGTTCCATGGCTATCCTTTCCCAAATTGTTATGGATGGGATAATCCAGAAAAGCTGGTGCATCATTTGTAGGTGACAGAACAGGTGAAAATTCTCCTTAAAATCCAAAAGTTAAAGCGTTAACAGCAGTATTTAAGTAAACTTCTACTCATAACACACCCTTGCTTTATAGCCAGAATAATAAAATGTATGCATACTTACGCAAAATTACCAACTGGTCTGTTTCCCTCTCAATAACTAAATCGTGTTGGTTATGAGGTAATTCTTTATATACATTATCGTCTGTGTTTTTGCAAATTTCAGCATTAGGACCATGGGTAGACTTTTTTAAATCCTCTTTAAAAATGTGACTTTTATCATCAAATAGTTTTTTCCTTACATTGTATCCCCTTCTTGACGTAGTAGCTGCATTTTTAAATGGTGTACCTGAAGTTCTTTTTGATGTGTCATCTGTCACAGTTTGTGAAATAGAATGCAATGAAATTCTTTCTAAATCAATGAAAGAATACAATATCTGATCAGTCATGCACAGCAGAAAATTTTTGCTGTCATGTGTTATTAAAATTTGACCCTCATAACGACAACCTTATGTTTGACAATCACAGTTCCATCTTTTTCAAACAAAACTTGTTTTGAGTTATAAATGCCAAGTCGGTTATCAGAGAACCTAATAAGTGAGAACATCGTAGTACCTAGAATTATATATAAAAACAAATTAATTTGCATTCTTGTATTTAGTGAAAATATTTATTTCAAAATCTCTTTTGTAATTTATTTTTAATTTTCCTTATTCCAAAATATATGTATTAAAACATACAACATACACTTACCTCCTCCTCAAAATACCGGCCACTACATACTTGCCGCAATTTTTGGATTCCTTGCAAGCTTTTTTTTTTTTTTTTATTTATTTTTAATATATTTAAAAATATATATATATATATATATATATATATAAATATAATTATATATATATATATATATATATTTAATTGAAGATTTATTTCTTAGCAAAGATGCTATGCCAGAAATTTTTATTCATAATTTCATTATGAAGACCCTTACCTGAAATTTGTAATACCCCGTGGGAAGCAACAGCTATAGCAGCTGATGTCCATTGGAATCACACTGTTGCCTTTTTTTTTTTTTTTGAACATTTTATGTGGCATTCTTTATTTCTGCTTTTATTAGAAATACACTGTTTTGAAACGAATGCAGAGAAATAACCTTCGCCTCACTGTTACCCCTTTCGTATTTATTTTAATGCAATTCTGAATAAAAATTTTGACATATCATCTGACAAAGGAATGAATTTGTAATTAAAAAAAAAAGATCGTCAAAATCAAATGCAAAGAAGCCAACTTTGAAAACAGCGGCCAGCTTGTCGTGGCCTTTTTTTTTTTAAGGCAAGTGTTATATGGAATAGGAAGATATTATTTTCAAATTTCCTATTTTTCATTTCTCTACGATTTAGGGTTTCTAGTACATCATTTAAACATTAAAAAATATAGAATGGCTAAAACAAAAATTATCACCTGTTATTAAAACGAGTTTTAGTCCATCAGAAGTATACAGTAACTCAGCACTTTCTTCTAAGTAAAGAGACTTTTTTGGGGAATGTCAATGGCAAAATTGCTGCTGTCGCTAACATATGTTTCAGTATCTGATGAAGCTTGGGGAGAATGAGGTCTAAAAAAAAAAAGATGCTATGAAATTAATGAAGTGGGAGCTGACACCATTTTAGCAACCAATAAAAGGCACAAGAATAAGTTATACAAATAAATATTTTATCATAATTATCTCATATTCTAGTAAAATAATGTTACAGGGGCATTTCAAATGTTGAGACAAGTGTTAGTGAAATAAATAAATGGGACACTCTATGTACTAAGCCCACAGCACATTAAAGCATATAAGGTCCCTTTTTTTAGTCTGTTACAAAATTATCTGCGCCCCTGCATTTTATTAATATAACATAAAAAAAAGAAGCATATAAAATGTTCTTAATCTGACTTTACCAGCATGGGATGATATAATATACTTTCTCAATTCTCTTTTAAAAATACTTTCTGTTCGACTGAATACCTTGGACTTAAACTAAAAGCTTTATAATAAAGGAAAAGAGACATCAGTATACTTCGTTCTGCACAGTATAGCTTTTACAGTGGGTCAAAAAAGTAAATTATTATTTGTCAAAATTTTTCAAACGGTCAATTTAAGTTACATTTTAGCAAAAATCCTTGATATTTTCGGCAAAATTTAAAATTTGATAGTATGGAATCCTATTAAAAAAAACTAACTTACACATATTTCTTTGTATAACATTGTGCTCCTGAACTTGCACCCATTCTTACTAGCCTCTTTCGCATCTCATACGACAGGGGCATCTTTCCGGGAAGCTGGAAAGCAGCACGTGTGCAACCTGTCCCCAAAAAAGGAGCAAAACTCTTCCTTCTAACTACAGACCTATATCTCTTCTTTCCGTTGTTTGTAAGGTTATGGAAAAGTTTGTTAATTCACAAATCTTAAAGTATCAGGAAAAACACAAAATCCTACATGACAGACAGTATGGATTTAGACTCAAAAGATCCACAGCTGATCTTCTTTCCTTTGTCTCGCACAACTGGAACAAGTCCCTTGAGTTTCTTGGTGAATCCCAGATCGTTGCTCTTGATATATCTAAAGCTTTTGACCAAGTCTGGCATGATGGGCTGCTCAACAAACTTCCTTCCTACGGACTTCCACCTAAGCTCTGTTCTTGGCTTTCCAGTTTTCTTTCTAATAGGCGTATATCGGTTATTATAGATGGTCATTCTTCCAGCTTTTACTAAATCAATGCAGGGGTGCCCCAGGGCTCAGTATTAGCACCAACTCTGTTTCTGCTTCACATCAACGATCTTCTGTCTTTTACTACTAATCCTATTCATAGTTTTGCTGACGATAGTACCCTGCACTCTAATTCTCAATTTCTTAAGCCAGCCTCCCAGCCTGATTTGGAAAACAAGCGCAGAGCAATGCAGATATCTCTTTCATAAGACCTTAAACAAATCTTGGACTGGGGCGCCAAAAATCTTGTTCAGTTTAATTCTTCCAAAACACAGTCTTTTCTCTCTCGCGAAAAAGACTGCCAACGATCACCCATTACTCATGAGTGGCCAAGTTTTGCTGAACAAAGAGTCATTCAATCTTGTTGGCGTCACCTTTGAGAATGACCTTAACTGGCATAAGCATATAGCCCCGCAGCTTCAAAAGCTTGGGTTTTTCGAGCCAAAAATATTTTTCCCTGAATTTGAATACCCAGACCCTCTTTTGAATATTGTTCCATGTTGGGGGAAAGGCGTCT
>JAHBCN010026286.1:0-10794 GCA_019359885.1 Listronotus oregonensis | reverse complement strand
CGTTCCCGATTTCTGAAAAAACTAATATAATTACATTATCTGGTGTTTAGTGACAGATGGTTAACCCTAGACCATCGAACAAAACTATCAAGGTCCATCTGCAGTAGAAAACCGTCATACTTAGACCTAACTACTTTGTAAAGCTTCATATCATCCGCAAACAAAAGGAAGTGGCAGGACTTTAGATACTGACCTATCTCATTGACAAACAAGTTAAAAAGGAGTGTGATGCACTGGGTGACTCCAGATGTAACCGCTATCGATTTGAAAACAAAACCTTCAATCTTAACCCTTTGAGTGCGTCCAATAAGCATGCCCTAGATCAAACCTAAGGACAATTCATCAAAACCAGTTGCCACTCTATCGAACGCCTTGGAGAAATCCGTGTAGATAGCATCCATCTGATGCCCCCATTTCAATACATTCAAAATTTCGTTCTCATACACACACAAATTAGTTGTAGTTTACAGGATCATACTAGTTAATAGTAAATAAATGAATCCATAGGCTTTGGGATCGCTGATTGTTTCGCAACCCCTCTATAATTACAATATCCTCCCTGTCCCTCGCCTTATAAATTGGAACAACATAACTCTTTTTCCAGACAGTTGGAAGCTCACCCTTTAACTTAGTTTGAACGTGAAACGTCAAGGTCGGGGGTGACCGCATATGCATAGTTAAAACAACACCGCATCAGTGTTCTAAAGCAACAATTATTTATAGAGAAACCCATTAAAAGAAAAGGGAATTTAAAAAAGATATTAAACAAGTTTAGTATTTACATTTTAAATATCTGGCAGGCATTGTTAAAGTGAATAAAAATCGGTTAGGCTTCGATGAAAAACGAAAACTGCATAAGTCTTAGTTTTTTAGAGTAGTTTTTAGTTATGAAAATATGATATATATACCAACCAAAACGTTGAGTACCACTTATCAAATAAAGATAAAGAAAGTTTAAGAAAACATTATTTAAACGTACTTCATGGTAGTGACAAAAATAAACCGTTTTTTTAATAACCAGAAATAACATAACCTAGAATATCTGGTTTAAATTTTTAAATTTATCGTTATTAATTTTATCATCCGTATTATATTACGCTACTAATCAGAACATTGGTTTTAGTATAAATAAATACATAAATCAATACATAAATAATTGCTTTGTGATCTGCCAAACCAAAAATTAATATTTGCTCTTAATACAAAATGGTACATATATTTGTATTTAAGGATTTTCAAATTTACATGAAAATTTAATTAAATTTCAATTATTCAGTGGGTTACCAATAGTATTTTTAATAGTTATTTACTCAACAAGTACATAAAGTGGTACATTCTCGCACGCGATGGCAGCTGGGCAATCATACAGTTCTTAGATAAACGTTAATTAAATTTAAGTTAAATATTAATATACTATAATTTAAAAAAATATTAAGCTTTTTACAAAAAAAAATGTTTTTTAACTTTTTAAATTTTTACTTTTTGCGCTTTTTTTTTAATTTCTAAAATTAAAACAGATAAATTTTAAAAAAATTTTTATTTCAAAATGGGAAATAGAGAACTAAAAAAAAATTTAAAAGGCATTTTATTTTTTTTAAACGTGCATTTAATAAATATTTTACATAAACTTTTATAAAATAACACAAAATAAAAAAACGATAAATATTAAAATTAAACGTGCAATTAGTATTTGTAGCATATTTTAGATTTATTGCAGATGCCGCCATATCTTGAAGAACTTCGTTGGTTTTTCATTGAATTTGATGTGTGCTTGCTACTGTCTGACCTTCCTCGAAAACATATTCTATAAAACGTTGTATGGGTATTCTCAAAAAAGTTTTTAAAATATTCTTGGCAATTTTGCTTTTATTTGTTAGAGAATTTTTAATATAGGATTCGGCTACTCTGGTTGTCTTTTAAACTTTAGGCTTTTAAATATAAGTGATATTGGTTCCAGAATTTGCCACAAGGTTGCCGAGGACCTTCGAAAACAGCGGCCCGTAGACATTTTTGGATTTTTCAGGCTCATGTTTTGGTACCGACGCTTTGATTGGTGCATTTTCCATTTTAAATAAAACCAAAAAAAAAACATTTTTGTGATGTTCACAGGTCGCACAGCCACGTACTTTTTGTACAGGGTGGTGCGATTTCGACTATTTTAACAGGAAACTCGTATTTTCTGACCAGATAGAAAAAAATTGACATAGGTGTCTTGGGCTCGATTTTCGAAATTAGATAAATGGTGAAAACCGCATCCCGAAATCTCTATCGGTATCCGAGATATAGGGGCGTTTTTTTTTTTGGCCTTTTTAAAAAAAATTCGAATCCGTCTTTTTTGAAAACTTCCCAAAACAGTGTAAACTTTCTTAAGGCACTTTTTTGATGGAATCCATTGGACTACTCAGTTTTTTAAAATTATTTCTAGTTTCGTTGAAAATATATAAAGCAGTTTTTTTAAATATAAATCATAGTTGGCCATGATCTAAAAAAATTGTTATTTTTTTTCCAATAATATATTTTTATTCATACTTATCTTTGAAATTGGGAAATATTTCGTTTTTAATTTTTGCTATAGTAAGGCATGGAAAAAAATCGGCACAAGATTATGTGAATTTTTTAAAAACATAGTTCCACCTTTTTTGGAAGATTTCCATTAGCGCAGGCTCGAAATATCCATTACAGCAAGATGGTTGCCCCCCCATAACGCACGAATTCAACTGTTTTTTTGAATCAAGAATTTCAAGATAAATGGAGGAAAGAGGATCTATACTATGGCCTGCTAGGCCCGGGATTTCACCATTAGTTTTTTTTATGGGGAAAATTAAAAATATAGTTTATAAAGGAAGAACTATCGAAAACGGAAAGATTGCAAGTAGGACTAGGCAAGCTTTTGGTGCGATTAGACCTGTTGAACTAATAACCGCTTTTGCATGAAAAAAAAGGGTTTATTATGTATTAGGGAAAAGGAGCCAACAAAAATCTACTTTGAATTAAGTTTTTTTTAGGTTAAACTCGTTTTTTTAGGCCAATTTTTTTTTTTTATAATATGTTCATAAAATAAACTTTGTAATTTAATTGCATTATTTTTTAGTCTTGTTTGATAGTTGACATTTTGCATGGCCACTTTAAAAAAAAGAAACAACTGGTATCTATTTACCTGCTTTACAAGTGCCGTTTTTTTTTCCTGGTCTCATACAAAAAAAAAAAAACTGAAATTTTTTCTAATTTAAAAGATAAGTATGAATAATAATAAACTGAAATAGCAAAAATAAGCAATTTTGAATCTGCCAAACTATGATTTATATTTAAAAAAACTAACTTTATATTTTTTTAACGAAACTAGAAATTATTTTTAAAATCTGGTAGCCCAATGGTTTCCCATTAAAAAGTGCCTTAAGAATGTTTACCCGTTTTAGGAAGTTTTCAAATATGACGGATTACGAATTTTTTTAAAAATGGCCAAAAAAAAAAAGCCCCTATACTCGGATACCGATGGAATTTCGGGATGGGGTTTTTCCCCTTCATCTAATTTCAAAATCAAAAACTATGTAAATTTTTTTTCTTCGGGTCGGGAAATCGATTTCTCAAACTCTAAAAACCAAAACTTTTCTCGGCTTATTGGTTTTGGTAGATGGTATAGTGATTACGAGAATGTCTTCTTTATCTTCAATGTTCGTCGTCACCTTCGTCAATTTATTAAGGCGACAAGCGCCTGTTACACCAAATTGTAACCATTTTTTGATCATGACGTTTTCTAAAGCATTAAAAATTAAATTTTCTACATACTGCTGTTTCAAAATTTTGAATATTTTGGTTTGAAGTTATCGTTGACTCTCTCCCAATAAGATGTGAGTTTATAATTTTTAACCAAAATCAACGTCCTTCTTAAGTTTTATGATGTATTTTAACATCGAGTATTTGAACCATATCGGTGGGGCATATGTACAGGGTGAGTCAACGATAGAGTAAAGTTCATTATTTATTGGTTTCAAAAGTTATGAGAAAATAGTAAATACAAAAAATGTAAAGATTCTTAGGATGCACAATTTAAAATTATTTTAAAGTTTCAGGGTGGGTCAAAAAAGCGTGACGAATAAAACATACATTTTTTAAAAAGAAAAACCCCCATTTTTAAATTTTTTTTTTGAATTCCTTTTAAAAATTTTTCAACTTTTTTATTAATAATAATGCATACCTAAACCTGATAGTTTTTTCCCAAAATTTCAATTTTTCTAAAAAAAAAATAATTTTCACACTTCAAAAAAATTAGATAGCGCCATTATTTTTGAAGGTAGATCACTCATATTTGATATTAGCGTTATTCGAACATGACGTAAAAAATATATGCAACGGGAATTTTTAAATTTAAACTACAGAGTGTTCAAAATAAACGAATATATTTGGGTCATTTTTAAAATTAAAAAAACTGATTTTTTTAAATGGCCACCATATATATTATTATTTTTTTTGAAAGATCTTCAAAAACCCACAACTTTATTAAGTATATCATATACATATTTTTAATACTTTGGGTTTATTTTAACTTTTTCCCAAAATTTACCCCTTTTTTTCTGTCTAAGACTATTGCTATAACATTAGTTGGCCATGACAAAATGACATTGTCAAATTTTTAAACCCGACATTTGAGTAAATAAATTCATAAAATTTATTGTGGTGTCAGTAAAAAAAAAAATAAGTATAGATTTTCCTAAAGCTAATTAATTGATATATTTAATGGTGGGGGTGAGGCCAAAAAAATTCTTTGTTGGCATAAAACTTTACAAGGCGAAGTACCCCAATAGACGTTACCATGGCAACCTTCAGTGTTTAATGGAACGGTTTAATGCAGTGGGTATTGAATATGAAAAACGGAAAGTGGTAAACCGGGAAAGCTACCAATGAGGAAAAAAAATTGAAATTTTACTTTAAGTTCAAGATAATCCCCAGGTCAGTACCGTCAAGTAGCTAGCTTATGGATACATCCAACTACCGTTAACCGCACCACTAGAAAACACAAATATCATCCCTTCCCCTGGAACTACACCAAGAACTTCTAGACCCGATTTTTAACAAAGGGTAAACCCGCACCGTTATAAATGAACAAAGAGGCCGATCCAAATTTTTGTCTAAAATAATGTTTTCCGATGAAGCTACTTTTAGTAATGGGGTTAATTTTAAAAATGCACTATTATTCAACAGTTAATCCAGTCTGGGTACGGGAAGTACAAAAACCCAAAAACCCTTGGTCACTTAATTTTGGTGTGGAATAAAACACTTTAATGTTATTGGACCTATTTTTTCCGGGAAAAAGTTAACGGGCCTAGATATTTAAACTTTTTTCAGAATGATTTACCTCAACTTCTTCAAGAATTTGATAACATTGAGATCCCTGTGGTTTCAGCAAGATGGAGCTCCTCCGCATTACCATCGAGAAGTTCGAGTATTTTTAAATAATCATTACCCACAGAAATGGATCGGTAGAGGTGGATTCATTGGATGGCCCCCTCGATCATGTGACTTAACACCACTAGATTTATTTTTGTGGGGATATGTTAAAGATCTACAACACCAGAAGATATGGAAAATAGGATTCGGGACGCGTGCAGGAGAATAACACCGTTTATGCTAAGGAACGTCCAAGAAAATATACGAAAAAGACTAAACATGTGTATCCAAGTAGAAGGGCATATTTTTGAACATTTATTGCGCCATAATAATAATTAAAAATAAGTTAATTTGTATTTATTATTATTTACTTTTTCTGTGAATTTAAAATTTAAAAATGGCCAACTAATGTTATAGCAATAGTCTTAGACAGAAAGAAGGGTAAATATTGGAAAAGTTAAAATAAATCGCAAAGTATTAAAAATAGGTATATGACATACTTAATAAAAGTTGTGGGTTTTCGTAAGATCTTTCAGAAAAAATAATAATATATATGGTGCGCCATTTAAAAAAATCGAGATTTTTCAATTTAAAATGATCCAAATATATTCGTTTATTTTGAACACTCTGAAGCATCTAATTAAAATTCTGTTGCATATGTCTTTTACGTCATCTTCGAATAACGCTAATATCAAATATAAGTGATCTACCTTCAAAAATAATGGCGCAACTGTAATTTTTTGCAAGTGTGAAAATTATTTTCTTTTAGAAAAATTGAAATATTGGAAAAACTACTAGGTTTAGGTATGCATTATTATTAATAAAAAGCTGAAGAATTTTAAAGAAACTCAAAACAAAATTTAAAAATAGGGTGTTTCATTTAAAAAAATGTATCTTTTATTCGTCACGCTTTTTTGAGCCACCCTGTATACTTTAAAATAATTTTAAATTGTGCATCCTAAGAATCTTTACATCTTTTGTATTTACTATTTTCTCATAACATTTGAAACCAATGAAATAATGAACTTTACTCTATCGTTGACTCACCCTGTATACTTAATAATATATAAAAATATGTTAGCAATACCTCTTCCTTTATTGTGGATATCTTTTTTTGGTTGCACCAGGACTTGAACAAATTCAACCCTTTTCTGTAACGTTCTTTAGATTTTTCTGAACTCAGAGTATTATTTGCTGCGTTGATGGCATTTATGATGTCTTCTGAAAAACCTTCTCCTTCGTGATGAAGTGATGAAACTGAAAAAACGCTACAAGTGTTAATTGTTTATGTTCGATTGATTGACAGTTCCTGAGGCATAAAATAATCTTTTTCTACTTGCGTGAGCAAAGTACTTACTTTCCGCACGCAAATGAGTGCGAAAAGTTTAACTCTGCGCACGGAAACTCTTTGCGCACGCATTTTCGTTCTGCATATTTGCCGTATTTATGGTCGATTTTTTAATGTATTATGACTTCTAGGATGAAATAATATTAAAAAAAAGGGTTCTACATATTTAATTTTAGATACATTTGGCGGTTAGTAAATATCCCATATCAATTTTCTTTATTATCATTTTAATATTTCTCCATGCACCATGTATTTCATAGACACCATGCTAAACAATAAAAAATCAAAGAATTTTTCTTGTTGCTGCAGCAACCAAATACATACATTTTCTAATGTCACGGAAGCATCAGAAAATTCGGTAAAAAGTTTAAAATAAGTTTCTAAGAATGAAGGAAAAATTGCCAGATGTTTTAAAAGCCGCAAGTTTGGCAAACTTAGAGCTCCTGCCAGCAAAATTAAAAGAAAAGTACGAGTAACAGTATAATTCATTTGAAACATGGTGTGAAGAAAAAGGCGTTAGAACTTTGAAACAGGAGGTACTTTTAGCCTCTTTCTCAAATTAAGCAAGAAATTTAGTCCAAACACGCGCAAAAAACTATACCTCTCGTACTTACGTCCTGTCTGAAGAGATCAACGACGGAAAGTATTTGTTCTTATATCGAAAGTATACAGCATTACGGCCACCGACAACACATCAACGGTTTTTCGTATATTCCAAAAGGGGAATTTGCACACAACAATGCGTTGGGATCAATACATTTGAGAAGATACCTTCTGAGATAGCAGGACCATTAATAAATCAATCCTACCAGACAAGTTCCATCGGCTGTAACTTTTACCAGACGATTAAAAGCTCTCAAAAAATATTGTTACTTTACTAGTTTTCTCAGTCTTGATTTTTATACATAACATTAAGAGGACTATTTTAATACTTTTTGTGAGCAGCCAGGGGCACTATTCTTGGTCATTCTCGCATCTTTCAGCATTCGTCAAATTTTCATTTATTTTATCAACAGATTTGACGGATCTTGAAAGAAGTGAATGGCCAAGAATAGCGTCCCTGGCCAATCGAATGGGCCAAACATCCCCCAGACAAGTGTAGCTATAAGTGCGAGGTCATTATTCGTTCCCTTGAGAGATATCTATATGCATTGATCTCTCTTCTAGACTCACCGTCTGTGATCAGAACCTAATATAAATGGTATTTGATACCTTTTGAAGGGAGGAAAAAAATCCTTTAAAAAGTTTATACATCTTTCACAATTGAATCGGAAGATTTGTCTTTATATAAATATAGTATATAAACTTTGTATCGTATAACTTAATATAGATAATTTATTTAAATATTAATCATAATAAAAAAAAATTAAAATGAAGTTTAAGGTTCGGTTGACAGATAACAACCAAGGAAGCGAGAAGAATTATTAATTAAAATTTCGGAAAAAAAGATTTAGAAAAAATGTTAGCGTTCGAAAAAGCCGTAAAAAACAAAAGACAATGTAATAAATGTTTTAAGGTCTACTTGATTTAAAATTCACCGTTTAAACGTAGTCATGACTCTCTAGATGGAAATTAATAAAAAAATTGTGAGCGATAGTAAAGCTTAAAAAAAATCAAAAATTTTAAATGACATATGTATCAAAACTTAATTTTTGCCTAAATAATGTCAAAGTTACGAGCTTTGAAAGCAATTATTTCTGAAACAATTGGAAACTTTCGTCCCAATCGCTTATAGGTAAATTTATTTGTAATAAAATAAACTAAAAATGTTTTATTTTAAAAATTAAAAATTTCAAAAACAATGGGCAACAAAGCCTTGTGCGTCGAGTGGTCAGTTGTACATTGTGTCATTGTACACACAGTCCATTTTTAAATCGGGAAAAATGCCGAAAGGTTTAAAAGAAAACTGTAGTGCAGGTGAAAAAAATTTTTGAAAACAAGAAGGTGCAACCGAGAAATTTATGCTTTGAAAAATAAAAAAGGCAAAAATAATTTTTGGTTTTTCAAATGAATATTTAGCCTATTTGTGGTAAGTACAGGTATTTTTGATTACAAATAAAAACCAAACAATAAATTATTTTTTAACTTAAATTTATTTTCCAATTAAATATTAAAATAAATTGCAAGGAGTAATTTTTAATATTTGTACATCTCAAAAGTGTAAATATGTAAAACCTCGCAAAACACGTTCCACTCGCTGCGATGAAACCAGCGCGATGTTGCCAAATTTTTTAAACTTTGAAAAGCCATATTATGGAAAGGATTAACTTTAGACTCATGTGTTTTTGGTTTCTTTTGACTTGTGTTAAGCTTCACCATCGCCCATTAAAATCGTGAGCATTATACTTTTTATACCCTGTATAATAAAAATAAAAAAAACCAAGAACAAAACCCTGGGGAACACCGGAATTTATATTTCTACTTTCTAACATAACATTATTTAAATGTTTACTTTGTAATTTTTCGGAAAGATTCAAGAACAAGTACTAGGAGGGATAGATATAAGTTTTCCCCCAAAAGGGGGGAATGTAGGGGGATCTTGGCCACGATAGATGAGGGTCGGGTTAAAAGGGGAAAGTTTTGGATAATTATATTAGTAACAATTCGTTAACTACATGGTTTTTTTATTTGGTTTTTTAGAAATTTGAAAAACCTGAATCTGCATTTTGAAAATCGGCCATATTTTTTTTTATGAAAATTTTTTAAAAATGTAAAAAATTTTAAGCAACTTTTTTTGTAGAATATGACTGAGTAGTCAATTTTTTTTTCTACTTTGGGGTTTTGAATTTATCAACTTTATTTTTTTTTATGGAATATTGGGTTTTTTCGCAGCCAAATAGTGCTTTTATTCATTTCAACGATGTATAACATTTATAATTTAAGAGTTTATAATTTATATTTATATATTTATTTCAAAAAAAAAATATTTTCTCAGTTTTGATTCCGGCGAACGTCATTTTTTTTTAAACAATAAAATATTAGTAATTGGAAATAAATAAGCTGAACAGATATTTTACGAAATGGTTTTGCGAACATAGCTATAACGTTAATACCGCGATACAACAAGTTAATTGAAACAAGTGAAAACAAAAACAATGAAAAATGGCTAAACTAATATTCCTACAAAATGAAGATGTAAAATAACGACCCAAAATTCAAAATGTTGTCCATATTTCGCAATATATTAACCAAATTTTTTAAATAGTCCTAACTACCCTATGAATGGTTGACTTAGGAATGTGGAATTCCATCAACACTCCTGGCTGAAGATGTTGGATTTTCTTTAAAAAGTTGGTTAACTGCAGAATCTCGTTGTCAATTTTCTTAAAGTACTTCTTAAGTCGGGTTTTTTAAAATTCCCCAATTTAAAAATTTAGTTTAGGATGCTGCCTTTCGGAAAATTGTCGAAATCGTTTGCGCAGCATATTAACATTTCTATTGTTTGGGGAAAAAAGTTGCAAAATATCGGTTTTTTTTAAATAATTAACCATTTTAAAATTAAAAAAAATTTTTAAAAAGTACCGAGCTAACTTGATAATGACCTAGATGACATTCGCCGGAATAAGGCCAAAATGAAAAAAATTTTTTTTTTGAAGGGATGAGGTTATAAACTCCTAAACTATAACATGTTATACATTGTTGAAACAGAATAAAAAGCACTATTTGCGCAAAAAAAACCGGGTATAAAAAAATAAAGTTGATGATGATTCATCCACTTTTTTTGTAACACGGGTTTTTAAAGTTATAGCTATTTCCCGGGAAAACCCCTTTCTGTAAAATATCTGTTCAGCTTATCTATTTTGCCAATACTAATTTTTATTGTTAAAAAAAAAAAATTTGGTTCCCCGAATAAGGCCAACTGAGAAAATATTGTTTTTAAATAAATGAGGTTATAAACTCTTAAATTTTGTTTACATTGTTAAATCAAAAAAAAGATAAGCCAAAAAAATTGGCTCGTAAAAAAATAAAATATGCAAAAAAACCCCAAACGTAAAAAATAAAATTGCTACTCAGTCAAATTTAAAAAAAAATTGCTTGAAGAAGTTTTTACGGTTTAAAAA
>JAHBCN010026285.1:0-10868 GCA_019359885.1 Listronotus oregonensis | reverse complement strand
GCTCTAAAATCAGTAAAACTCAATTATCTTAGCACAAAATTATCCGATCATGCTTTAGAACCTCTCATTTAATTTAGAATTAAAAAACCTATGTTTTCAATGACAGAAATGGATAAAAAAATATTTTGGCAATAATTATCAACATTACAAAAATGGCTATTTTTAACGGTTTTTTTGCATTTTTTCATAAACAAATGGACCACATCAATTTTAGCCGGGCTCAAATTATATTTTTTTTTTAATACCTAAAAAAACATTTTGAACGTATTCCTCTAAAATTAACAATGGCGCTTACAGAAGCGAAAAACACGTTTTTAGCACTTTTTACCCTCCACCCCCCACCCCCGCACACTTTTTTCGAGTCTAAAACTATAAAGTCATATTCAGGTAATCACACTTACAACTTCTAACACCCTTTAGCCTGTTACAAATTAGCGTCATAAACAGCCCTTATTTTTACCTGCAGACTGGGCTATTAGGTTATGGAGACGCATTTTTTCCAATCTAGGCATATTTATACAGGGTGTCCCACGACGAAACGACGCGGTCGATTTCTCAAAAACTTAGCAACGGAAAATTTTAAAAAATTGGTAGTTTACTAATATCGATGAAAGCAACTCGTCTAAAATATTTACAAGATGGTGGCACTTCCGGTTGTACCGGAAGTCGATGCTAACTTCCTTATTTTTAATGGAAAACCCAATATATTATTGCATTTTTGGATGCCCCAGAAATTTCTAGATATTTTTCGTGAATAATATGCTATACCTAAGTCTAACCGTTTTCAACATATCTTGAATTTTATGTCAAAAATGGCGTTTGCAGACCCCAAAATAAGGAGAAATTTTACGGCATACTCTATTATTTAATTTGAGTTGAATTCCTTGTTAAAAGAGACCCAATTTTGTATATTGAGTCGATATTTTGGATGTAAATTAATACAGGGTGACTAAAAATGAAGTATAAAAATTTACTGATAAAAAACGTAAAAAGTAATTTTTTTTTAAATAGAAACCCCCTACTTTTATATTTTTATCGTATTTAGCATTAAAAAATAAGGTAACTTTGTATTAAGTGGTCTATTCCGAAAATGTATAGTTTTCGAAATAATTGACAATTCAACATTTTGTATTGTAAAAGTGCAATACGGCTCTTTAATTTTGTTATTAGTGGGCCATGATATCGAGACGTCATGGCCCACTAATAACAAAATTAAAGAGCCGTATAGCACTTTTACAATACAAAATGTTAAATTGACAATTATTTCGAAAACTATACATTTTCGAAATAGAACACTTAATACATAGTTACCTTATTTTTTAATGCTAAAAACGATAAAAATATCAAAGTAGGGGGTTTCCATTTGAAAAAATTGACTTTTTACGTTTTTTATCAATTAATTTTTGTACTTAATTTTTAGTCACCCTGTATTAATTTACACCCAAAATATCGACTTAAGATACACAATTGGGCCTCTTTTTACCAGGAATTCAACTCAAATTAAATAATAGAGTATGCCGTATAGGAAAAATTTCTCCTTATCTTGGGGTCTGCAAACGTCATTTTTGACATAAAATTCAAGATATGTCGAAAACGGTTAGACTAAGGTATAGCATATTATACACGAAATATATCTAGAAATTTCTTAGCAGTCCAAAAATGCAATAATATTAAGGGGGTTCCATTAAAAATAAGGAAGTTAGCATCGACTTCCGGTACAGCCGGAATTGCCACAATCTTGAAAATATTTTAGATGAGTTGCTCTTATCGATATTAGTAAACTACCAAATTTTCAAAATTTTCCGTTGCTAACTTTTTGAGAAATCGACCGCGTCGGTTCGTCGTGGGACACTCTGTATAATTGTACATAAACCCAAAAAAAGTTAACAACATATTTTCATAAAAATGCAGTTGCTAAAGTCTGTATCAAGCTGAATGGTTAACTAGAAAAGGTTTATTACTTAAATAATTTAAAATTAAAATAATGTTATTCGTACAAAGGAGACAAATACTTATTAATTTAAATTGGAAATAATTTTGGAAAATATAATTGTTAAAGCAGTACGTGAAATTTTAACCATTGATTTATTTACCGATTTAATGAAGTGTTTTTATAACCTAACATTAATTCCAGGGTGGTCCTTTTACCACTGTCATTTTTGTCTAAATCAATAACAAATAAAAATATAAATCTTCAGTTTTAAAGACTTTGTTGTTTGAATTTTACGAACTGGGAGAATACTACCTACAAATTTGCTAATTATTGTTACAACAGTGGTATTAAGTCAAAAATGTGTCTTGTGCTCTACCCTCAGGTTTCATTTGTTGCGACATACGTTTAATTGGGTATATTGGCACCAATGCAAATTTCCCGTGAAGAGCTTTAACCTAGTAAGACAATATGGGCGAATATGGGATCTCTGTATAATCTAAATCTTTAATAGTACTGGAAAATGGGCATTTTGGTTAGGAGTTTTTTTGTCCTGCATGGATTTACCTGAAAATTTTGCAGAAGGTAGGGAATAGCCCAAGGATCAAAGTTTATATCATGCCGAGGTGTGCTTTTATCCTCTGGGTGGTTAGTTGTGGTTAGTTAGTTAGTTAGAAATTTTTTATTACATTTTAACTACAGAAATTGATAAAAAAAGTAATTTTTAGTAATTAAAAAATGTTCTATACATTTTTTTCGTAAAACTAATATTTTTCGAGTTATTTGCGATTGAAAGTAAAAGTTTTTCGACGAAAAAATCGACGTTTTTAATGAGTTTTTCACGAAGAACTCTAAAAATATGCATTTTATCAAAAAACTGCAAAAAGCAATATTGTAGCTTATAAAAAAACTATAAGACCTTTCTTTTAAAAACAAAAAATGAGTTTTTAGCATTAAAATTGAGCAAGTTATGATAAAAATAAGGTCGGTTCCTACTTTTTTCTACAAAATATCATTAAAAACAACCACTCTTAACTAAAATGAATCTGTACCCTTCTGCGATTTTTTTATATAATGTACTATTAACAAATCCTAGAAGTTTAACCAAATTAAAATGCTCAATTTTGGAAAAATTGGAGCTTAAAGTGAAAAACGATTTTCCGCAATTTCGTGAAAATAGCTATTTTCCTCAAAATAACTCCAGCAATACTGGAGATACGAAAAAAGTTCTGGAGTACCGAATTATAGTTTTTTTAATAAAAAAGACTTTTCATTTTATAGATTTTTCTGTACAATAAATATTTGGCCAGATATGGCCGTTTAAAGCCTTTATTTATGAGCGAGCACCACCTTATTCTAGCCATTTAAACTCATCCCATTTTAAAACTAAGAGATTAAAAAGGATTTAATTTACATAGCCTTGTAGCTCTTAAAAAACCCTACAAAATTATTTTTGAAAAAACTTTCCATCATCAAAACTAAACGAGCTATGTATAAAAAACCAATAATTTTTTTTTTTCAAAAATTCGAATAGCCCACTTCGGAGCAAAATATTCTATAAAACCGGTATATACTTTATAATTTTACCGGTATAATTTTTGTATGTTATTCTACTTTCTTTTTCTATTTATATCTATTAGATTGGTTTATAAGAATTGCAATGTTGTAAGGGGTGGTTTTTAAGGATTGAAAATTTGCAAAAGAGTGAAATTGGTAATATTCCAGGCAGTAATATTTTTAATTATTAAATCTGTCAAGCTATAAATTTTTTGGGGATAATTTTTTTTTTTAATCAAGCTATAATAAGGGCTGATTTATAAAGGTCGAAAACTTGCGAAATTAAATTAGTACATATTTTAAGCAACAGCATTCTAAAATTAAATCACTATGATAAATTAATCATTTTTAGGGTAAATATTTTTTTTTACTTTAAGCTCCAACAAGGGTTGATTTTTAAGGATTGACATATTTTAAAATTGTTTTCCAAAGCATAAAACAATCATTAATTAACTAATCCAAACCAACTTTTACCCACCTAAAGGTTTAAAATGTTATTCTATAAGTTTTGACAATTAGGGGTAGTTTTAACCCTTAAAAAACAACGCACATGACCATAAAATAGAATTTGAAGTAGAGGGTTAGAAGCGCTTGATTCCAAATTTTTATGCAAATTTTAATTTGTCAAAAATGTTTTTTTTTTTGTAAATCTCATAGGGGGTGGTTATTTCAAGGTTGAGTTATGGTAGTTAAATATTTATTATATCGTAAACTGTTAAAATATATTTTTTCTTCAATAAAAGCGCTATTAACTAATTTTTAAATGAAAAAAAAATTGTAATTTCGTTATTAAGGGTGTTTTTTAAGGGTTAAAACGTTACAAATATAATGTTAGATATAACTCACAACATAAAAATAGATTCATTCTACATATTTAACTATGATTTTAATTTACATAAGGTCTATTTCTATGGTTTTTTAATTTTTTAGCATAAGGGGTAGTTTTTACCCCCTAAAAATAAAAAGCACAGCCTAAGCATATATAAACTTTGTTCTAGCGGGTGACAGCAACTTAATTCCAAATTTTCATAAAACTTGAAACTGTACAAAAAAATACGGAGGTCAAACACCTTTTTTGTCCCCATCCACTGTACTATAAGGTTTTGTTAAGATACTCTTGTTTGAAGTATTAGCATACGCTCGAAGCAGGAATCTAAGTTTTTTTGAAGCTGATGGCTTGCTTGAGAAATTGAATATAAGAGAGAGAGAAAGAAAAGTAATATTGTTAACAAAACTATAAATGGGATTAATTTTTAAAGAGAGAAGATCGTTGATGTGAAGAATAAACAGAATTGGTGCCAGTACTGGGCCCTGGGGCATGCCAGCAATAATTTGGTAAAAGCTGGAAGAATGACCATCTACAATAATTGATATACGTTGATTGGAAAGAAAACTGGAGAATTAAGCTTTGGATATGTCATGGGCAACGATCTGAAATTCACCAACAAAGTCAAGGGGCTTGTTCTAGTTGGGTGACACAAATGAAAGAAGATCAGCTCTGAATCTTCTGTGATAAAATCCATGCTTCCTGTCATGTAAAATTTTGTGTTTTTCTAAATACTTCAAGATTTGTTAATTAACGAACTATTCCATCACCTTACGAACAACTAAAAGAAGAGATATAGGTCTATAGTTGAGAGACAGGTCTATTCTTGGAGACAGACTGCATCGTGTTGCCTCCAGCCTCTCTCTCCAAAAAATGCCCGTATCAGATTCGAAAGACGCAAGTTAAGATGAGTGCAAGCCAGGGAGCACATTTGTTAAAGACGATTGCTGGTATGCCATCCGGTTCAGACAATTTTTTGGTATTAAGTGAGGAAAGGCTTGATAAAATAACTTTTGCCTATTGTCACGTGTGTGCTCTGATGTTAATTGCATTGGTGTGTTTCTGCTCTAATACAAAAAATCAAAAATTTTACCTATGTTTTTTTTTGTAGATATTTACGAAGCATACCAATATTTTGAAACAGTTCCTTTGGAAATAAGAAATATAACTCTCAAACCTCTAGCAATACCCATGTGGTATCCCTTTGATACAAACAAGCACTATGTTTTTCCACTTTTGCACCAGTGGCTTAATACAATACAAACTATTCTGTACAACAGCTCAATACAAGCTTTAATTCACACTATTATGGTATTTATTAAAGTGGAATTGAAAATTTTGCAGTACGATATGAGAAATGCCGGAAAAGTCTTTGTAAACCAGCAGCATAATGAAAATATCGACGATTTGAATTTGATGATTTTAAAGACTTTGGCTTGCAAACATCAACAACTGATTAAGTAATATATATTTTTTACAAAACGTTCTAATGTTTAGACGATTTTACAACTCTTAATTTGTGACTTTCTTCAAGTAGTAAACCTTTTAAAAAAAGTAACCTCTCCAACTTTGAGTTGGTATAAACATCCGCCGATTGGACGACATTCAAGATAAATAAACTAAAAAAAATAAAAATAAATAAAAAACAAACTTACAGCATATTTACTGTTTAAGGAATCCCCTCAAAAGATCCTCAGGCAATATATCTCAATCATTCATATTCCATGCCAAAATATCCATACAAAAAAATCATATAAAAAAACTAACTTTTACAAAAAATATCCTTATCTTTCCCATTATGTGTAACCAAAACTAACCTTAACTAACCATCATCTTCCATATTGCTAGTACAAACATCCTATCTTCCTTTATTGTGTAACCAAAACTAACCCTAACTAACCATCATCTTCCATATTGCTAGTACAAACACGCTCTGCATTCTTTGTATTGTAATTAAACACCCATTTAAACTAACCACAACTAACCATCATCTTCCATATTGCTAGTACAAACACTTACTCTGCAATGGTTAGTTGTGGTTAGCTTTGATGGCGATGTGTTAATTACATTACAAAGAAATGCCGAGCATGTGTTTGTACTAGCAATATGGAATATTGCTTGTGGTTAGTTTTGGTTACCCATAAAATTTATGGGATATTTTTTTATAGGATGTTTTTGTCATGGAATTTTTTTGTATGGAGTATTTTGGCATGGCATATTAATAATCGGGATATATTGACTGGGATTTTCTGACCGGGGATTTTCTGACCGGCCACATGTAGGTGTTCCTTCATATTTGTAACTAAATTTAAATTTTATTTCTTTTAAATAATCTCTTTTTTTTTATTAACAGAGGACACCCATCTAAAAATATTTTATATTTTTTATATTTTTATTGGGTTCATTTATTTAAAGAAATAATAAAATATTTCTATGTTTTTAGTTATATTGTCGCAAGGGTACACTTTTCCTTCGCAATTTACCAAATAAAATAGATTTATATAGAATTTATATATCTTTTTTATTCTGGAGAAAAGCCAAATAATTTTTTTTAGTAAAGGAATCCCAGAATAATAAAATCAAATCAATCAAGATAAGAACATCCCATGTTATGTCGTCAGCAACACGGCGCAATGTTCTTTAATCATTTAAATTTTAAGTTTACAATTACAGTCGGTCAAATAGCTTAAGTAAAATTTGTAGGAAAAAAGACAGAACCAGTCCTGCACATGTAGAATGATAAATGTGGTTTAATCTCGTTTTTGAGGGCGGAAAGTAAATCGACGCCCATTAAAACTCGGGCATAGCGACGTCAGCAAAATACTGTTGGACCTACAGGTGAAAGTTACCTGACGTTGTCCCCCATGAAAAAATAATCAATCATTTTCGGTTGCCCAAATAACGCCTGTCTTTTGTGATTTAACGCTTCACATTCACACAGTATGTGGTAGGCTGTTTCCCCCTCGTCGCACATTCTGCAACTTGGGTCCCCATTGTATGAGCCTATCTTGTGTAGGTGCCCTCTTAGGTTATCGTGCTCTTTTAGCATCCCTACTGTTATGCGAAGTCTTTTCGTACTTTGTCTGGGTAGTTCTTCCTTCGATCTTTTGGATGGGCCCCTTATGAAGCCCTTTCCATGTCTTATTCTACCGAGGTTCTCCCAGTATTCCTTGTGTTTGTTTCGGATCCATTCCCTGGTTTGCCCTCGTGCTGTGGTTTTGGTCACTTCAAGGGCAGGTTTTGGTCCAAAGTATGGTGTGGATGATCCATGTCTTGCTAGCTCATCCGCTTTTTCGTTGCCTTCTATTCCCGAATGTCCTGGTACCCACAGGAAAGTTACCTGTTGCGTTCTCCCAGGTCCTCCAGTTCTTTTTGGCATTCCCATGTCAGCTTGGACGTCACCTTGGGGTTTACTAGTGCCCCTAGTGACGCCTGGCTGTCTGTTATTATGCGATCCGCATGTTTTTGGAAGCCCTCCTGTTATTTTCTTTTGCACAGTGCAGTAAAGCATATATTTCTGTTTGAAATACAGTACTGTGTGTTCCTAGTGGAATGGAGAATTGTGAATTCCTCATTTCACTGTACACGCCTGCTCCAGATCCCTGCTCGGTTTTGGAACCATCCGTATACCAGATGATGTCTCCAACCGAGCCGGGGGGATCGGGTTGATGGCACTCACTTCGATCTGGAATTTTTATCTCGAAGTTTTTGTTGAATAAGTATTGGGGAATCATCTGGTCTGTTCTCTCATCCGCGATGTTGCCGCCAACCTGACTTTTTATGTTGTGTCCCAAACTAGCGTAGACACCAGTAAATTTTTCTTGCAGTCGGAAGTAGCTCATTCTTGCCTCTCCCCTCACTATACGGTTAAGTGGTGGAAGGTCTAAGAGACATTCCATGGCTGCTGTTGGGGTTGTTCTAATTGCTCCTGTTATAGCTAAGCAAGCAAGTCTCTGTACCTTGGCCAGTTCTGTAACAGCAGTTTTTTGTCGCATTTTTGTCCACCATACCAGTGATGCGTATGTTATCATAGGCCTTACCACCATGGTATATAACCAATAAACCACGTTTGGCTTAAGGCCCCATGTTTTTCCATGAGAGCGTCTGATTAACATAAGAGTCATCTCCGCCTTCTTTCTTGTTTTCTGGTAAGTTTAGAGTCTAAGATGACACCCAAATATTTTACCTCTCTCACAATCTTGATTGCTTCACCTCGTAGGTTCAGGGGTCCTATGCCCTCTAGGTTGCTCCTTTTAGTGAAGGCAACTATGGCTGATTTGGAGGGGTTTATGTTTAGTGCAAATGGCACTTAATATATGCCAAATAATTTTTACAATTGTACCCCTTATGCTTTCGTTAATCTGCCTCTACCTGAAGAGAAGTTGGATATGCTACTAGTTTTAAAAAAATGTCAAAATAACTTAATTACATTAGGTGTAAACATATAGCGTTTTTCTAAAAGAAAGACACCTGATTAGAGATATGAGAATTACTTTTAATAATTTCTGTAGAAATTAAAAATACCTAAAGAGAATAGAACAAGAAAACTAAAACTGATGCAAATATTGCAGTTTTGCAGCAAGTAACAAATATTTCTGATATTACTGATTAGAAGATATCACAGAAGTTTTTCAAAGTTTATCCATCAAAGTTCTAAGCAAGAACTCCTTGTAGAGCTCAAAATTTTAATGGAGATAAATACCACGAACGGCCAATAAATTGGTATACTAATGATCTTAGAAATATTAAAAACGAGCTAGATAGGCTATTTTGGATACAAAGATACATTACGAACAACGATATAGTTAAGGAATATACAGATTTAAGGGCAATATATAAAAAACAAATTAAGACCAAAATTAAAAATTCCTGTAATAAAACAAAGGAGGTTTGGAAAAGAGTTAATAATAGATTAAATAGGGGGACAAATAATTTTCAACAAATAAACCTTAAAGTAAATAATAGTATTATAAGTGCACCGGTTGAGGTTGCAAATGAATTTGTTAATTATTTTAGTAGCGCCTGTGCAAAAAAATTAGAAGATAGGTATGGTTGCCTTGATTTGCAGTCATTTCCAACTTTGCCATTTGTGGCAAACTCAATTGTAATTGAGTCAATAACTGAAAGTGATTTATTGAAAAAAAAAATAGTAATTTAAAAAATAAGAATTCAGCAGGTTTTGACGATATCAACGCAAAACTTCTTAAGGCAATACAAGAACATATTTGCTCTCCACTGGTTTTCTTAATAAATCGAAGTCTGCAAGAAGGAATTTTTCCAACAATACTTAAAACCGCAAATGTTATCCCAGTATATAAAAAAAACGAACGTGGCCACAAGGAAAACTATCGACAGATATCAATTCTTAGTATCTTCTCAAAGGTTACAGAAAAAATGGTGCATGATAAAATAATTGATTTTGTTCTTAAATATAACATTTTAAATAAGTGTCAACATGGTTAGTATGGTTAATATGTAGTAGCTCTATTTTTTGACTTGTCCATAGCCTTCGATACAGTAAACAGGCGTATTTTGCTCTCAAAGCTGTACAGCATGGGTATCAGAGGTAGGTTCTCCGAATGGATTGACTCCTATTTGTCTGGGCGTGAAATGGTGGTAAGATATGATGGTGTTAAGTCGGAACCCAAATTTGTGGGTATGGGAGTTCCTCAGGGCTCTGTACTGGGGCCACTACTATTTTTGCTCTATGTTAACGATCTACCGCAAAATATTAGCACTGGAAGTGTTACAATGTATGCCGATGACACCACGGTAGTATTAGCGGCGGATACCCCGGAGGAGCTCGCAGATCACATTAGGGTAGCCTGTCATGAAATGGAAGTTTGGTGCCGTAACAATCATCTTATAATTAATAGCACTAAAACTACATACATGAATTTGTTTATTCGAAAGCCATTACCATCTAACTTCGAAATAATCAACAATATCAAATTTTCAGACACTGCGAAATTTTTGGGAACTATCATTGATTCTTCATTGACCTTTGCCTATCACGTCGATTATGTTTGTTCGAAGCTAAATTCAGCATATTATGCTATTCTTAATCTTAAGAACACACTGAATGAGTCTGGGTTAATTTCCGTGTACTATTCACTGGCTTACAGCCATATTTCTAGTAATATTGTCTCCTGGGTATTGATTGATGATTGATTGATAGACTAAATACACAAGTTGAGGTTTTGTCCGCCTCGACACTGCAGCCTACAGGGCTTGTTGTATCTCTTGTGTATTTGTTTCAGTTAAAAAGGTTTGACACCTTAGACAGGTGTAGTAGCCCTTTTACTGTTCTTTTGGTCTCAGCCTCCTGGTGGTTAGTGTCCACCATGAGGTTTTGATTTGTTCTCCAGTATGTAAGTGCAGGGCACTCATATATGATGTGAGAGGCTGTCTCTTCCTCTTCGTCACATAGTCTGCAAATGGGTTCTTCTCTATAGATGCCCATAGTGTGCATATGTTTTCTTAGGGTGCAGTGTCCGGTTATTAATCATGTCACTATTCTAATCTGATTCCTATTTAGTTTTAGTAGTTCATTGT
>JAHBCN010026284.1:0-10786 GCA_019359885.1 Listronotus oregonensis | reverse complement strand
TTTTTGACTTCCTTTCAAAACATTAACACTTTAATTTCCCCAATTTTGGGAAGTAGTCGTCACCTTTGAAAAAAACCGTTAAAAACCCTAGCCCAAAATCGACAGTCTAGCATTCAGGTAAGAAATCAGTATAATTAAACTATCAAAAACGCAAAACAGCTTTTAAAAAATCGAAAAAGGGAATAAAGTCATTCTTTTGAATGGCAGTAAATCCCTTGGCCTTTGCCAAAACATTTGTAAAATTTTTTCCTCCCTTAACCTTTAAAAATGATTTTCTTTTTCAAAGAAAAACCAAACATTTGCTAAACAATTTTGTTAATTCTACCCTTGATTCTCCCTTAATCTTCCTTTCGACAGTTGCCCCTATACCTCATAAAAATGTCCAATATCATTTTTAGGTCAACCATATCTAGCGTTTTTTTCTTCTTTAATAACAAAAACTCGTCTGGGCTAGACGGAATACCAGCAATTGTCTTAAAAAGTGCCCTTAAGCTTTATTCATCTTAACTTGTTTCTTTCGGATCTCTTACGACACGGGCTTTTTTCCGAGAGCAAAAAAAGCTGCACCTGTGTAATTCCCAAATCTTAAAATATTTTAGTACTGGCACCAACTTTGTGTCTTTTTCACATTAACGATTTTTCCCTCTTTTAAAAGCAATCCTATTATAGTTTTGCTGACAAAGGTCAGGTCAATGCAGATATCTCTTTTACAAGAGGTATTGTCCAGTTTAATGCCTTCAAAACACAGTCATGTTTGTATCAAAAAAAAAGTCTGCCAATGCTAATCTGTTTGATATGAGCGGCCAAGTTCTGCAGAATAAAGTGTCATTCAATCTTGTTGGCATTACTTTTGAAAATAACCTTAACTGGCATAAACACATTTCATCTATAGCCTCAGCAGTTTTAAAAAACTTGAATTCCTCTTTTAACTGGAAAGTGTTTATCTTCTAATCTGTATACTTTGTATGTATCTCAAATCAGATCCTGTTTTGAATATTGTTCTCATACCTGGGCAATGGGGGCCTCCTTCAAATCTTAGCATTCTTGATTCCATCCTAAGAACAGCTGTTCGACTTATTAAGCTTCCTTCTCTTGCCCACCTGTAGCTGGCTGTAGGAGATCTGTCACACTTCTATAGGTACTTTCACGGCTTCTGGTAGCGCCCAACAGAGCAACACGTAGTCCCCCTTTTATGCATTTTTTTACAATCCAATTTTGAAGTTCCGAACTTTCCTCGTTATTCGTCCCTTCACCCTAGAGTGTCCAGACTGTGAAACGCGCTACTCGCAGAAGATTTCCCTTTTCAAATATCCAAATATTTAATTCCGTGCGAATAAACCACTCTTAAGACACCCACGGTACTTGACAACTTAGGTTCTCAGCCTTCGTGGACTGTCCCAAGATAAAAAACTCACTTATAACTCTTACAATGGATAGTATTGATAACACCTAGAAAATCCTGTAATTAAAATCAACATGCACCTAGTGGCCATTTCTATTTATAAAATAATATGACCTTCGTGGTTCCATCTGTATTCCCCCAAATATTCTCATCTTTCAGCCTACATTCACACATGAAAGTTCACATTTCCTAATAAAGATCTAGTCATATACTCTTTTAAACCCTTTTCTTCAAAAAAATTATACACAATTTAAGTCCTATAAAGAACTTATCTGTCTGTCCAGTACGCACAAAAAACTAAAAGTGAAAAAAAACTTTTCATGACACGAAGTAGCTATCCCTTTTCATTCCTCTGAAAGATGCTAGAATTCAGTCATAAATTTAGTTACTAAAACTTCGGAACTGTAAACACAATCCAGAACTACCCTCAAGAATTGTAGAAGGATTCGACAAAATAGCGTAGGAAACTAAAAAGAAAGTAAAGTAGGAAGGTTAATGGTAGAAACAACTAAATGTAAAGTCTAAATTTGATGTACAGACCAAATAAAACCGTAAGTTAAAACTTATGGTTTCGTTCGTTACTTTGGGACTGTATATTTTAAATTAATAAAATTAAACAAATATACTTTGTTATGCACAACTTTTAATATAATATGTTATGCCGTGACAGCTGTTTCGTAGTACAACTTCATCTTTAAAACGTTTTGAAGATTTAGTTGTTCTACGAAACAGCTGTCACAGTTAAACATATTGTATTTTATTTGAAAGTGACTTATAACAAAGTATATTTGTTTTATTTTATTAATTTAAACCTGCAAGTACCTATTTGTGAATCTGATGTAATGTGATTAGTGCTCTTGTGCCTAACAATTGTTATACAATTAGTCGTAGAAAGATCTTCACAAAAGTTGTTAATTTTTGTTAATGGAACCAAATTATTTTAATAATTCGCCCGTAATTTATATTTATTTTATTTATTTAACAAAGGAAACAGGCCAAAAAAGAAGGGGAGGGGAAGTGGAGGGCGTAAAAGTGGACTTTTACGCCCTCCACTGCGACCGCTCGGTCCATTGTGGCACACACCTTTTTATATTTCTCCCAATGGGATCGGACTTCTAATGAATCCGATACCAGATTGGAAGAGAGTTCTTACATCTCCTCTTACTCGTGTCGCTACCAGATACGAGCACAATGTGACTTTGGTTTGGATTCAGGGAACCCTTCCCAAGCACCTGTTTGTTCGGGATGGATTAGCCCTTCCCCGTGAAACAGGCGCCGGTGACTTCAGGGGCACCTTTCGAAACGGATTCACCCGTTTCGGTTGACGCACCTTTGTCTGTAAGGCTAGGTACTCTGAGAGGTCGCCCTGTATCTCAGAGGCACCTGTTTAAGGCACAGCATGTCATACACTCATCAGCACGGTATGCTAACACCTTGAGTTAAGCCTTGTGTTCATCTTAGCTTCGGATCCCGTTCCATACCTAAACATAACTCAATAGTCTGTGTGGTCACCCCTTCTTTTAATCAATTGACCATCGCGCCTAGGCACACCAGGAATAAGATTGTTCACATAATCTACCGGCATATTGTAACACTCTCCTTGAACGGCTAAAGTTTATTCTTAAAGGGTTAGAGGAGGATTTTCTCGACGTGATATTACTCTAGCGATGTAATCCCAAACATATTCAATAGGATTCATGTCGGGAGAGTTGGCGATGTGGTCTGACATTATCGTCTTGAAAAATGAAATTTTCTCCTAATTTAATGCACAAAGGTTTAATTATTAGCTCGATATTGTTTTCCGCGTATACGGCACCTGTCATCGTTCCCTGAACAAAAATAAGTAGAGTACGTCGACCATACGTTATATCCCCCCCTAAAACATTACTGTTCCTTCTTCATGTGGAACAACTTCTCTAGCATGGGCAAGTCGTTTTGCTCTACCTGGACCTCTACAGACCCTCTGCCGGTGACTCTCTCTGTAGGCCAAATCGTGACTCGTCGGAGAAAAGCACGTTGCGCAACTGAGGCAAAAGCCAATTACCGTGCTCTTCAGCCCACTGACGACGCGCAGCTCTATGTTGAGGTGAAAGCCCACTCTCAAGGGTCTTCTTGCCCTTAAATTTGCCGAATGCAGTCTTCTTCTCATGGTGCTTGTCGAAATTGGCCTTCGATACGTGCGTAAAAAATGAGATCGGAGAGCTGTTGCCGTTAGCGTACGGTTCCTTCGGGTGAAATTGACCATGTATTGATCTTCCCTCTGTGATGTCACTCTGAGTCTACCACTAACAGGCCTTTGTGCGACGCTACCTGTTTTTATGAAAAGAACCACTATACGTATACGTCCTACTGACGTTCAATAAAATGATTTGATAACCCTTCCTAATCTAAAGCCACTATTCTTGCCCGATTAAACTGAGAAATCAAATTACCCGGCATTGTTCTCTAGTTTTTACGACCTGTGTTTGCTTTAAAACTAACCTTTTTCTGAAAAATTGTTCGCGGTGTTCTGTAAGAACACAGTTTTTTGCCGTGATTTTTTAAAATTTTATTGATAAGATAATAAAGACTTTAATACAAAAAAAATATATCACTTTATCATAAACATATTAAAAGAAACTATAGTGGCCAAGACTTTTAACGATGTGTGTATATTAATTAATTAAAAACGGTTCGCATCATAGTAAAAAGTATTCGCATGGGTGGTCATTCACAATCACGAAGATAAACGGTTATTTATGATTAGCGGTACCTGACTGAAAGCATCACAGGGTATAATTTTTATTACCTCTGATGTGGTAATTCTTTGATTAATTTAAAGCGAATAAATTAATTTAGCCTGGTTATTTCTTCCTTGCTTCTCTGCACATTTTATTAACATTAAAAAATCAAAAATCGGAAAAATACATTTTCTTGCAGACCAAGTTTCTGTGGTATCCACTTTTGAAAAATGTTTTCGATATAAGCAGAAATAATTAGTAAAACATTTAATTTTTTAATTTTTTGTTTTACTTTAAGGTCATTTTTTATATTTAATATGCGAAGCGACCTCAATACAAAGACATTTTTCATTTGGCAAACCTAGTTTTTGTAGTATTGATTTTTAAAATTTAATCCAAGACGTATTTTTTTAAAATTTGATAGTGCTTAGTGCCATAAATACAAAAATATTTTTGTGTGATATTTACTTGTTAAAATTTAATTTTACGTATGTAAGCAGATAAGTTTTAATCTGATTTAGGGATCACGTAAAACAACGAAAATACATACTAGAATTTAACTGTGGTAAATATTGCGCAGACCCGTAGCCAGAGTTAGATTCAGAGGGGGCACAGATATTTTCAAGGGGGCGAACATTTTTTTTTAATAGTTATATAATATTTACTGAGATTTATTTTATTTAATAGTTACATATTGTTTAAATAGGTATATACATATTTAGGTATAATAAACAAATCTACGCAAATAAGTTTTGAATAAAATATAAAAAATATTATAGTTATTCCGTCTTCAGTCCAAATAAATATTTAAAAATAAATTTATAATGATACATAAAAAAAACAAAACATAATTTCCAACAACAACATAAAACAACTCGGAAAGATTGTATCATGAAAAAAAGGAAACTAAACTGTCTGGTAAAACATTATAGGTGATAATAATATTTTAAAAAAGTTGATTTTTCTATTTTTCTTTTCATTAAACTTTCGAAAAAATTGCATCATATTTAATGAATTTGTTCCCTCTTTTTCAAATGCCAAAAATACGAGATTTGACAACCTTGGTGTGTCATTGACAGTCGTTGAGTTCGATTAATCCTTGTAAGAAAAGAAAAATTTGACTCGCAAACAGCTGTACTACAAGCAAATGTTCTAGCTGCAGCTAACATATTATATGTATTTTCAAAAGCTAGTTTTTGACTGAACATTTCTGAAAACACGTTAGGATTTTCCTTTTTTCAAATATTGTTTCGCAACATTGAGTTCTTCTTTGCTGGGAAGAGATATTCCCAGTGAAGAGAGGTAACCTATCCCTTCATAATCTAAATTTTTCCCGGGCTTGAAGCGCGTTTATTAGTTCATTATTTTCACTAAAACCTTCGTTTTAGTTCCAATAACATGACATCCAGCATTCAAAAATATAGATTTCAAATCGGGAACTTTTAGAAGTACCAGTAGTTTCCATAATAAAAAACCCTTTTTAGTACAGGTTTAAATTTTTTCTGTCGCTTGGATTCTCGCTTCAGATTTAGTTTTCTCCTTTTTAAAAGTACCACTTTGAACAAATATCACATATTTCGTCATACACTGAGACATTTCTAAATTCTTGAATTGATCCAATAAGGGATTCTATTATCTCTGCGGGATTGTCGAAGGTCTGTTTCACGTGCTTGTAATAATTTATCGGCTGGTTCCAGATGAAGTTTATTCATGAAAACAAACTGA
Organism: Listronotus oregonensis; assembly: GCA_019359885.1. NCBI lineage: Eukaryota > Metazoa > Arthropoda > Insecta > Coleoptera > Curculionidae > Listronotus > Listronotus oregonensis. The sequence goes on along the minus strand of JAHBCN010026284.1, from coordinate 4,939 downwards.
ATTTAAAGTGGTCCATTAAAACGACATTTTTTAAACCAACAGCCTCGGCAACTTTGTCCCGGGAAAATTTTTATCGACCACAGCTTTATTTAACAAAATAATAATTTCATTAAAATTTTTTATATATGACGTCAGCACATGTAAATGGCCTGACCAGCGTTGCTCAAGAAGTCTGCTTAGAGTATGTCCTTCGTATAACTTTAGCTACATTTGTTTAGGAAGTGGTATAACATAGTGCACTGATCAAAAAATTGTTTGATTTTTGGGAATATCAATTGTTTTTAATTTAAAAACCAAGTGAAGCCTATGATTAGACAACACATATGGAATTAATCGGTTTAGTTTTCTTTGAATTTTTGCTTGGGCGCCTCCATTCTTTCCACTCATTACTGACGCTCCATCAAAGCACTGGCTAAGCATCCGATTGCTGTTTTCCCTATTCTTGGGGAGTGTTTAATGTTAAGTTAGGAAAAGACTCAGCATCTAAATCTGCTGTGGTTTTTATGCAGATAATTGATTCTAAACTTACCCCCTTTTACATAACGAATACCAATGGCTACATTTTCCCTATTATTTTTATCTTTTGTCCCATCTTCAAGTAGAGTAAACCAGGGAACGTCTGCATTATTAATATCAGCAACGATGTTCTAAGAACGCATTCAGCCATGACTTCTACAACATCATTTTGAATGTCTGGTGATAAATATGGCATTTTTGGGCATTTGTTTATACATTTAGCAAGTTTCGATCTTTTTTTAGAGTAAAATTTAAAAATGTTCATAAAAAGCTTTTTTTTTCATGTTCGTCGATATCATAGGTATCTCATTGGAGTCATTCACAGCCAAATTTGGGTAATTCCCGGGAAAAAAGTGATATATAGATTGCATTCAAAAAATTCTTCATTTACAAACGTGGAAACAGATTTTCCCAAAGTTTGTTTGATTTTCTCTGCCCATTTTACATAGCTTCAATGTGAGTTTTAGAACTTGGTTTAAACCTTTTTAACTATCGAGTGATGCTTCCAGTTGAAACCACAAGTACCAAAAAATGTTTTCTTTTTGATCAATCGGTAGAAATTGTCTAATGGGGAGCAGTTTCAGAATCGGAACACTTTAATATTCTAGCCACACATATTTTTGAAACCATTCTTTCTAAAGCTTCTACCCTTTTTATCTTTGGGGATAGGGTAAGATCACCTGAACAATATCCAGATTTAGAGGCTAAATCGACGGATACTGCATTGTTTTGACTTGGGTAACGAAGGACCCTGATGACTTTCCCCCTTAAGAGTCAAATTGCTTGAACATGATGCATTTTTATTTCTGTCGGAATATTTTTTTTTAAGATGACAAACTTTTCCATAACGCTGGGGATTAAGATATCGAATTTAAGAGGGTTTCCCCCTACAGAAAATTAAATTAACAGAAACACAAAAAAAAATTTTCAATAAAGTTTTAACATCCAAAAACCAATAACAAGCTAAAATTTAAATTTAACCCCTACGATTTACATGAAAAAAAAAATAATCCACTTTTATTAAAAATACTTTAAAGACAGCAAGGTCCCAAAATTTGCCAAACATGCCTTGAAAAAAATTATAAAGTAAACATTTTATTTTTTTTTTTCCCGGGCATAAAAGAACTTTTTATAGTAAAAAAAGGCTTTTGGCGGCGCGGCATAGGCGCAAGGCATTTTCATTACAGTTGGGAGGCGGCGCGGGATCTTAAAACACCTACAGTTTCTATACGTATTCCTGGAAAATAATTATGGTTTTTTAGAATTTTATTGATGCCGTTAAAAGGTTTATTAAATTTATGTTTGTAAGTTTTGCTTGCAGTATTTTTTTCGACTTTAATTTTGGAGAAATTTTTTTTATTGAATACTTGTATTGTATAACCCTGAAATCACCTTTGGCCCTTAATTGAATATTTTTTTGCATATGGAGATTACGTGCGTGATCGAAAAAGCCGCAGGGGCGAGAGACAGTCCAGGGGGGCGACAGAGGCCTAGGGGGGCTCAGCCCCCCGCCCCCCCCGCTACGGGCCTGTATAGCGTAAAGACTGTCTAAAGCCGCGTTTATAAGAAAGTTTTTTTCTATGTTGTGGCATTTCGTTGCTTTTTGTATGAACACAACACAGCAAATTTTTTCTGTCTTTTACTTGTGGAGAGACAAATTCCTACTAAATTTTGCTTTTCACGGAGTGTTTGTGGTAAAGATCACCAAAGAAAGTTGACAACTGTGCAAAAGATTTGTTGTACAAAAGCGCGCTTTACGCAAAGAACTTGTAGAAAACGAATAGTGCAGAACCGAGAATTACTGCCCAAACCTTTCACGGTAATTCTTGGAAACAAGTTTTCCAGTTTGTTTTTTAAATTGAGCTACTTGATCATCATGGATGCTTCAACACTAGACTTTATTTGACATGATGCTATTTAACACTCTTGTCAGCTGTAATATATTATAGCAGATGTCATTGTTAAATGGTGCTAATTATTTGTTTTAAGATACTTAAAATATAAAAAAACCAACCAATTTCCTGTTTTAAATAATATTATAATATGTACTCCTTATAACGTTAATAGTTTTGTTTGTGGCAAATAGTTGGCAGAACAAATGCAGCTTCTAGTAATAAGTAAGCTTTACACATGGCACTTCATAATTTACTTCGTCATTCAGTCAAAGATGTGTTTTCTGACTATTTTTAAAAAAACTAAGCCTAAAGTAGAAAATATAGTAAAAAACACTATATGCAGGCATATTTATTTAATTAAAATAATACTATCCATAAAGTAATCCTTTTTGATAAAAAATATTTATGAAATGAATATTTACCGGTTTTAAGTAAGTAAAGTAATCAAGGTTTAATTTTTATTCTTATATTTTTAAACATATTAATAATAAGCAGAAGTAATAAAAGTGGCATTGATCCCTGTCTGTTAACACTAATTTGCCCAAAAATTAGGAGAGTTCGCATATACAACTTTTCTAAAAAAATTTTTTTATTCCCGATTTTCCTGCGAACTAGCATTAGTATGTTTTACTCTTGTACTGGAAAAAACCGTCTGCCTGCAACTTTTTTGTGGTTTTGGGAATCTAGCCTTAGTTCAACAATTGGCAGACTTAAAAAGTTGATTTAAAGAATCTTTTTTTTTTTTTTGCAAATTAAAGTTAATGTTTATATATAAAGAAACCCGTTGCGGAACTTAATAGGTGCATCTATCTATATCTTGGCTATAAATATCCCCCGTATCAAAGGCAGCCTGTAAAAAATCGGTCTCTTTTTTCTCCCCGGAGCGCTCGGTCTAGGGAGGACGATCTTATCGGACACCCTGTACGGGTTTTCCCTTTTAAAAAAAAATAAGGTTAGGTCTGATAACTTTTTTACCTATACATATTCTTATTCTAAAAGCGGCAAATTACTCAACAATCATTATAAACAAACTTTTGTATAAAACATTTTTCTGTATCTCTTTTAACTAAGAAAATACAGAGTCATTCGGAAATTATTTTTTTTATTTCCCTCATACAAAAATGGGACACCCTATACCTTAAAATAAAAAACAACAAATTTTATCTTAATATAAATATATTTTGAATTTACCAATTACAATAGTTCTATTCTTAGTGTAGTAAAATATAAACAAAATTACAGAAAACTAAATTTAAATTATTATTTTTTAGTTTAACTTCATAATCTATATACAAATTATTTTTTTTAATATTAGCAACCTACAAAAAGCTTTAATTTTTGAAATTAACCCCTTTTATTTTCCTTATTTTTTTTACCCCTTTTAAAAACTTCAAATTTATTATCACACCTTAAAAAAGAGTTTTTAGGTTTTCTAAGGCCCGGTATATCAATGGGCTGCTAAAAGTTACCAGACAGATAAATTACAATAATGCCAATACATGGGTAGAAAAAGACAGACATAGATTTATCTGCTGGATAAGCTTTACCAGTCGATTAATATACCGGTCCTAATTCTCACTATGTTGCGGTTATTTTTTATGTTGCCAAATTGTAATTTACTGGTATTATTAAAATTTACAAACTACCTAATAAGCTTAAAATCTGTAAAACTCAAAACTGCAATTTGGCAACATGTAAAATAAGTGCAGCATACTTAAAAATTCAAGCTTTTAAAACTTTTTTGATTTTTGTACACCTAAAGTTCTAAAAATATTTTTTTTCCACTGAACAAAAAAAAACATAAAAAAACTACTATTTCCACAAGAAAATACAAAATAAATTCAATCGTTAAAACCCTGGCAACACTGTCATTTTAAATTGACTTTTTAAATAGAAATTTCCCATCTTGGATGGCGCCATTGCCAAGTTAACCATTTTTTATTTTTTATTGTTAATCTTCTATATTATTCGATGTTTTTAATAAACATGGCATAGCATTGGTTTGACATTACATTATTGAAATGTATACAATTTCCCTGTATTGGTATTTTGGGAAACCCTTAACAAAGTGTTGGTTAAAATTGGGGTTTTTGACAATTTAAAAAAATTAAATCTCTTTCCATTTTTTTATCTTTATGGTTTTTTAGATAATTAAGAAAAAAACAAAAAGGTGCATTTTTAACTGAAAGCAGTTTAATTTTGCAATTAAAATTTTTCTTTCCCCAATTTAACCAACACTGTAGTCTAATGGTTCCGAACCAATACATGTACCCAAATTTGGGGAAAATTTTAAAAATTTTTAACTGCTTAAAAGTTTTCTTGGGTAAATTTTTTTCTGCAGTTTTTCTGTCTGCCTTTGCGTATATTATGGTTTATTTTTGGCTATTTTAGGGAATATTTTACTGATTTTTAACATCATATCAACTTTAAAATTTTTAGGAGGTTTTGATTTGGGTCCACTTTTTGGGATGTAAAAACAACATGATTTTTTTTTAGTTTCAAAAATTTTTTTTCAAATTATTAAAAAG
>JAHBCN010026283.1:0-10795 GCA_019359885.1 Listronotus oregonensis | reverse complement strand
CTTTGCCGATCCCGGTGGAATTCCTTTTATAATTTTAACGGAAAATGAAAATACACTTTGTACTAAAATTCCACTATATTTGAAACTTATGAAAAAATATTTATTTCTTATGCGACTAGTTTCGCTAACACGGTAGCTTTTTCAAGACTAACTAAAATTTAAATATTTCTTTAAAGACTAGGTATACATATTATGGTTTATCAGTTCTTGGTAATAGGTAAATAACATTTTTATATGGGGTATGGTCTAATTTGGTAATAAAGATTTTAAGTTTTTAAAAATTTAAAATTTGGAAGTGTTATAATACATTTAAATTTAACAATGGGGAATTATTTGGTCTAATTGACAATTTAATAGAGTATCGGTATTTTTAAGTTTTTTTTATTTCAAGTGATTCCAGTAGATTCAACTTTCGGCCTTTGTTTTCTGTATGAAGTATTTTAAAATTTTGATCAAAATTATGATTTTGTTCTATTAAATGATTAGCGTAGTGGGAATGGGTTTTTTTTTTAGTATAACTTGTGTAATGTTCTTTTTTTTCTTTTGGAAAAACTTCTACCTGACTGGCCTATATAATTTTTTTGGACAATCTTTACACGTTAATTGGTAAACCCCGATTTGTGATTGTTATCTAATTTAGATTTGTTTTTTTTTATTAATTTACTAGTGGAATTTATAGTTTTGAATGCTACATTAATATTTAATTTTCTAAGGAATTTGGCAATATTTTCGCTTCTTGTCCAATATATGTTATAAGTTTAAAGTTTTTTTAGTTTTTTTTTAGGTACTGGGTAAATCAGGTTGATAGTTTTTTTGTACAGTTTTTGTTTAGGATTTTTTGTTATTATCTGTGAGGTTTTAACCATTATTAACAATTTGTTTAATTATATTAAGTTCTTTCTGAAAATTAATTTCGTTTAAAGGGACTGATATTAATCTATGTATCATACTGTAAAAGCTGCAAATTTGTGTTGTATAGGGTGACAAGAAGAATTATTTATAATTGTATCAGTATGGGTAGGTTTATGAAAGATTGAAAAATATGTTTATTGTTTTTTTGTTATTGTTAAATCTAAGAATTTTTGATAGAATTTTCTTGTTCTTTTTCAGTAGTAAATTTTATGTTAGGATGTATTATTAATGAAATAAAGGGAAATTTGTGATAATTGTCTTTCTGTACCCGTGTAGCAAGCAAAAAAAAATCGTCTACATACCTGTACCAATAAATAAATTGTTTTAAAAAGGGATGATTGTTATTCTATTTTCCAAAGAGTCCATAAATAATATCAGTCCCTTTAAAGAAATTAATTTTCAGAAAGAACTTAATATAATTAAAAAATTGCTCTTAATAATGGTTACACCTCACAGATAATAACAAAATCCTAAACAAAAAACTGTACAAAAAAACTATCAACCTGATTTACCAGTACCTAAAGAAACTAAAAACAACTTTAAACTTATAAAATATATTGGACAAGTAAGCGAAAATATTGCCAAATTCCTTAGAAAATTAAATAAATGTAGCATTCAAAACTATAAATTCCACTAGTAAATTAATAAAAAAAAACAAATCCAAATTGGATAACAATCACAAATCGGAGTTTACCAATTAATGTAAAGATTGTCCAAAACTTATATAGGACAGTCAGGTAGAAGTTTTTCCAAAAGAATAAAAGAACATTACACAAGTTATACTAAAAGAAAAACCGATTCCCACTACGCTAATCATTTAATAGAACAAAATCATAATTTTGATCAAAATTTCAAAATACTTCATACAGAAAACAAAGGCCGAAAGTTGAATCTACTGGAATCACTTGAAATAAACAAATTTAAAAATACCGATACCTTTAAATGGTCAATTAGACCAAATAATTCCCCATTTTAAATTTAAATGTTATAACACTTCCATTTTTAATTTTAATAATGTTTTTATTCCCTATAATTAGACCATACCCCACATAAAAATGTTATTTATATTACCAAGAACTGATAAACCATAAATGTATACCTAGTCTTTAAAGAGAATTTGAAATTTTAGTTAGTCTTAAAAAGCTACCGTGAGGAAACTAGTCGCATAAGAAATAAAATTTTCATAAGTTTAAATATAGTGGAATTTTAGTACAAAGGGTTTTCATTTTGTTAAAAATAAACATTTTTTTCGTAAAACTTATGTTTCGAGTTATTCGCGATTGAAAGTAAAAATTTTTCGACAAAAAATCGACGTTTTTAATGGGGTTTAGAATAACTATAAAAATATGCATTTTATAAAAAAAACTGTAGAGAGCAAAATTGTAGCTTATAAAAAAACCAAAAAAAAATGTTTTTTTAAATTTCTCTACAACAAATAAGAGAGCTAGGTTTTAATGGTTAGCTTTTTTCGTCAAAAAATTTGAAAGATTCAAAATAAATAGGGGGATAAGTTTGATTTTTAAGAAAAATATCAGGTTTTTTTAAAGTATAAATAGGACTTTTCTTTTAAAAACAAAAAAAGAGTTTCTAACATGAAAATTGCGAGTTATGATAAAAATAAGGTCGGTCCCTACTTTTTTCTAAGAAAAGATAATTAAAAACAACCCCAATTCCCCTCTTAATTAAAATACTCTTAGCTTCTGGCTCTTTTTATATATGTATTATTAAATATTTCTAGAGGTTTAACAAATTAAATGTTTAATTTTAGAAAAATTGGAGCTTAAAGTAAAAACGATTTTCCGCAATTTCGTAAAAATAGTAATTTTCTTCAAAATAACTCCAACAATACTGGGGATACAAAAAAATGTAAAGTACTGAATTGTAGCTTTTTTTTGATAACAAAGACTTTTCATAACATATATTTTTCTTAAAAAATTCCAGATATGGTCGTTAAACCTCTATTTGCGAGCACCCCTTATTCTAGCCCTTTAAACTCATCCCATTTTAAAACTAAGGGATTAAAAAGGATATAATTTCTAGCCTTGTAGGTCTTAGAAAACCCTACAAAAATTATTTTTGAACAAACTTTCATCATTAAAACTAAAGGAGCTATTTTAAAAATCAATCAACTTTTTTCAAAAAAGTCGAATAGCCCACTTCGGAGCATAATATTTTATAAAACCGGTATACTTTTCTTTTACCGGTATAATTTTTCAGTTCTACTTTTTTTTTCATATTTATATCTATTATATTGTTTATAAGAATTGAATGTTGTAAGGGGCGGTTTTTAAGAATTGAAAATTTAAAAAAAGAATGAAATTGGTAATATTTGGAAAGTAATATTTTTAATTATTAAATGTCAAGCTATTAATTTTTTGGGGATAAATCTTTTTATTTAATTAAGCTATAATAAGGGTTGATTTATAAGGGTCGAAAAGTTGGAAAAAAATTAGTACATAATTAAGCAACAGTATTCTAAAATTAAACCACTTGGTAAATTAATCATTTTTTAGGGAAAATATATATTTTTTTAATTTAAGCTCTCAAGGGTTGATTCTTAAGAGTTGAAATATTTCTAAATTGTATTCTAAAGCAAAACAATTATTAATTAACTAATTTAAACCAAAATTTACCCATCTTATTTAAAATGTTATTCATAATTTTGAAAAAGGGGTAGTTTTCACCCTTAAAACAAACAGGCCCATCACCATGAAATAGAATTTAAAGTAGGGGTTAGAAGCCAATTCCAAATTTTTATACAAATCGATGAGGACACAAAATTAGGTTTTGCAATTTTATCTTATTTTGGGACTATAATTATTTATTATCAAATCGAATTTGTCAAAAAATTTTTTTTCTAAATCTCATAAGGGGGTTATTTAAGGGTTGAGTTATGGTAGTTAAATATTTATTATACCGTAAACTGTTAAAATATATTTTTTTCTATAATAAAAGCTATTAAATAATTTTAAAATAAAAAACAAATTTTGGAATTTTGTTATTAGGGGGATTTTTAAGGTTGAAACGTTAACATATAATGTTAGATATAACTCACAACATAAAAAGAGATTCATTCTAATATTTAGCTATGATTTTAATTTAATAAGTTCTATTTTATGGTTATTTATTTTTTCCATAAAGGGTGTTTTTACCTAAAAGAAAAAGACAACTCTAAGCATATATAAATTTTGATCTAGAGGGTAAAAACAAGTAATTCCAAATTTTTTATAAAAATTAAAAATTTTAAAAAACCGTAGGTCAAAAGATTTTTTCCCATCCACTGTACTACAACCGTACACTTAGCTTCAATACTTTAAGTATAAAATTATGAATATTTCTTTAAAAACTTATTACTTTAAATTTATAGTTTACTTTTTTTACATCATGTGTTAAAATTGGCCAGTTTTTTCAGTTATAATAGTTATAAATATCAAAAATAGAACCAAAAAGATTTTTACCTACCAAATAATTTTCCCAACTATATTTAATACTTTAAGCTCAAAGTCATTAAACACTATTTTAATAATTATTTTTTATTTTAGTTTGATAATTGTTTTTCTAACTAAACAATTGGTGTTGAAACAAAAGAAAGAAAACGCGAACTGACGTATTTTTAGAAAATCTGGTTGGTAGCATAAGTGTGCACTAGTAACTAAAAGAAAATGTAAAAATACATGGAAATGGATTTTCACGTTTTCGCTCTTGAAATAAAACAAGTAATCTAGAAAATTGAGTTATATTTTTAGACATCTTTGAAGATAGAATATTGGCCCGAAAACTTGAGCAATATTTAAAATATGAAAAATGTGCCTATGCCTAAGTAAATAAATATAGACGTTTAAAATTTTACAGGATGTTTCGAAACGATGTATGTTTTTTTTTGAACATTGAATTGTTTGTATAAAAATAGGACAAACACAAAGAAAAGAAGTTACGAACGAACCAATAAATAAAGAAGTGTTCACTTAAGAAAATATTAATTTTATGCCGTATCTCTTTTGTTTCAGTTAAATCATATTTTTAAAGTTTACTTTAATATTATACAGAAAAAATACACAAGATGACCATTATTATTTTTTTTGGGTAATTGTCTCGAAAGTTGCCTTCTTTCCGATTTTGACCAAATTTGGTATACGGAGTTTTTTGGGACGCTGATTACGAATCTGAAAAATCATTTTTTTCGGCAACGTTTTATTTTTAAGATATTCATCATCCAAGTTAAAATCAAACTAACCTCATTTTCACTATATACCCCTTCTTTTTGTACACAATTCTGGATTTTTACACTAAAGTGGTAACAATATTTTATAAACACCTTTAAAAACCTTGTATTTTAATTTATTTTACACCTTTTTCCTATTAAATTGCGAACTTTTAAGTTCAAAGGTAGCAGCCAATTTTGTTTATAAAATCCCTAGTGTATACATGGTTGTGGCCACGTTGCTGCGTGTGAAAGTGGAGGTTTGCAATTAAATGGAAAAAGGTTAAAATAAATATAAAACAAGTTTTTGAAAGGTGTTTGTGAAATATTGTTTGCCAATTTAGTATCAAAATCAACAATTTTATGCAAAAAGAAGGAGGAATAGTGTAAATAAGGTTAGTTTGATTTTCAACTTGATGATGAATATCTTGAAAACGAAACGTTGCCGAAAAATATTTTTTTACATTTGTAATCAGCATCCCAAAAATCCTCCGTATACCAAATTTGGTCAAAATCGGACTAGAGGCAACTTTCGAGACAATTACCTTTTTTGGTATGAGGAATACTACAAATATGGCCTCTTTTAGTCTTCATTGGATGAACCATGACGGGTTGTCCCATTTTTGACACTTTTATAGGGTGTCAAACTTAAATAGTAAAATAAAAATTTGAAAATTTTCGCTCGCTAAAGAGATACTGGGTAAAATTAAAAAATTGTCAATTTCAGTTTAGTTAAAAGAGATACAAACAAATGTTTTAAAGAAAAGTTTCTTTATAATGATTGTCAAATAATCCTCCGTTTTCAGAATAAGTATACTGGGTCAGGTAAAAAAGTTATCGGACCTAACTTCATTTTTTTAAATGGAACACCCTCTATATTTTAGTCTAAAAAGATAGAACATTAAATTATCTTTTTAAAAATATAACACACCATATAAACTTTATTACGTTAACTAACAGTAGGCTATGAATTAAAAGCTTATATTTTAAAAACAAAGCTAAGTTGACATTGTAGCTGGAAAAACATTATACACTATATTTTAACATACAAATAGAAGAAATAGTTAGCACAAGAAAATAAATTAAAAAACTATAGCAACTTTGAAACGAAATAAAAGATTCAGAATAAGAGCAAAAACAACGGGTATCATCGTAAATATTCAAAAGCCCCTTCGTTGTTTTCATTGCACTCTTGCCATCTTTTTCGAAGGGGTTTTAAGGCATTTATGATGTATATAATGGTTTTATTTCTGCAAAGTAAATATAAATTATTTGATTAAGTTGTTGTCGGGTTAAGATAACTTCTTCATAAATTTTATTTTCCAAAACTTCCCAAAGAAAAAAATCTGGAGATGTTAGATCCGGAGATCGTGAAGGCCACCTTATAGGTCCATGTGTTCCTATACAAGGTTTCTAAAGTGGGAATTTAAATACTCTCTTATTCGAAGAGCGTAGGGCGCTATTTTGTGGAAAGTAAATCTCTATTACTTTATTTAACGGAATATCATCAAGGATATCGAAAAAGTTTGACTGGAGTCAGGGCCGGAGCGAACCGTTTCTCATTGGGGGGAGGTGTTTTTGGCGCCCCTGGCCCAATTATTTAAATTTAGTTTACTGCGTCACACGCTTACAGAAAAGCTTTGTTCTCTTACCCACCGACGGGCGGTAGAGGATATGTCGCTTTTTTTGGGTATTTTCACGGCTCCTGTTCCAAGGAGTTTGCAAGTATAATTCCTCTGGCAGCTCCCAACAGAGTAACACATAGTGCCAATTTTATGCATTTTTTTACAGTCCAACTTAAGAGGTCCCAAACTTTCCACTTTCTTCGTTCGGTTATTCCCAGAGTGTCCAGAAGCGAATCTACTACACGCAAAAGTTAATCAAATAATAGCTTTGTTCGCGGGTCCAATTCCGAACCGGTTCAGGGACTATTCGCATGCGCAATATAAAAACGGTCGTTCGCGGTAACACAATTCTGAATTTTTAGTAGTGATGGGCATAATCGGATTATTTTAAAAATCGGATTATTGAATTATGAATGATTTCAATAATCGGATTAATTGATAATTCGAATTATATAATTATTTTTTTTTTTTAATCGTTTGAATTTTAAATTCTTGATTTCTGAATGAATATGTAACTCGATTCCGAGGTAACTAAACACAAACACTAAATATTATATAGTTTGTCAAAAAAGTCCGGGATCCCCTTAATAATTTGTCAACGGGGATCCTGGACTTTTTTGACACTATAATATATTATTATTATTATTATTTTAGTAAGTAAATTTTCCATTTGCTATAAGTTTTTTATGGTAACTTTTTACTTACCGAGCCCACGGCCGATTTTATTGAAATTTTGTTTACCGGGGATATTTGGGGCGCTGATCACAAATCTGAAGACAAATTTTTCGTACTCTGCTAGTTTTTAAGTTATAATGCCCCACTTAAACCTAACCAGCAAAACTTTCCTAAAATTCCTCCTTCTTAAAACTGATTACACCCAAAATAGAAGATTTTATGGAAATACACTTATTATTTTATAAAATAAATTTAATTTCACCTTCATTTAACAAATATTTTTAATAAAAAAGCACAAATATGACTTCAGATTCGTGATAAGCGCCCCAAAAACCCCTGTATACAAAATTTTAATAAAATCGGCCTTGGGCCCGGTAAGTAAAAAATTACCTTTTTTATAATTAAGTTGTCCTCTCTATTTACATAAATATATACTTTACTATTAAAATATTAAATCTTATTCGTTATTACATGTTATTTTTTTTCGCGACGCGTAATCAATTCTGTGGAATCAGGTTATTTTTCGTAATTCAAATTAAATCTGAATAATCGCATGATAGCGATTATTTTAATAATCGTAATCAATTCTGTGGAGTCAGGTTATTTTTCGTAATTCAAATTAAATCTGAATAATCGCATGATAGTGATTATTTCAATAATCGGATTATCGATTATTTTTAATTCGAATTATCCCATCACTAATTTTTAGTAACAGTTCAGCGTTCGCGGATAACATCGGATTGGTTCGTTACTGATTCAGAATCGGTTCTTGTAGTCCCCGAATTTTTGATGGGATTAAAAGTTCGGTTCTGCTGTTCATGCGCAATATCAACATTCTTATCATCTGTTTGCTGTTTGAGGTGAACCTTAAGAATTTTGCCCTTCTTAGTTTAGCTTGTAAATTTAATTGGAAGTATAAATCGATCCCTACAAACCTGTTACTTAATTAAAGTTTTTAATTTTTCTTGATTCTTAGTTTAGTTTATTTTAATTGTGAAGTATAAAGCAGTAATATAGTTGTTTATAAATCGATAAAATAGTAAATTTATTTATTTTTTTAACAATTATTTATTTATCTGCTAAATTATTTTTAGATACCTAGATATTTTCTTCCATCGATCATGCCCGACCACTTGTCCTCTAGCGATGAGGATATGAAAGAGTTATTAGAACTTATAGATTCCTAAAAGCAATGCAATGCAAATTAAGACCATATTTGAAATAAATAATTACATATTACTTATCACGTGCGGAATTATCCATTATTTATGACTGGGTATTATTACTTGTGGTGCCAACAGAAATAAAAACAAAATATAAACCTTGATAAATAAAAACAAACTTGGTAAAGTCAGGTTGTTAAACAGTCAGCTGTTAGAAATTCGATTGAAACCCGCGCTTCGCGGTAAAATAAAAATCGGAACCGGTATATAATTAGACATGCGCCTTAAGAAAATCCTGAACGGTTCAATTCTAATTCGGAATCGGTTCTTAACGAGACCCGCGAACAAAGCTAATATTAAGTCTTGTGTGAATAAACTCCCGCTTATCACACTGAAGACATCCACGCGACTTTAGTATTTAAGTGAGTTTTTCCATACGGAGGTGCTGACCACAAATCTAAAGTAAACTTAGTTTTATATATGATAAATAATTAAATAAACTTATTTCCACTATCTTGCCCTTCTTTTATCATACATTTGGTGATAAGTAAACTAAACCATCATACAATGTTTGACATTTATTAAAAATAGTCGTGTTTTCTTTTTTTGTAAAAATAGAAAACTAATAGAAATATCGACCATTTAAACAGAAGGCTGTGAAATGTCGCCATCTAATCTTTCCATATTAAAGCAAATGATATAAAATCTAATATTACACAATTAAACGCGGTAAAGAAAATTAAATAATTATATTAAATACTTTAAATATTCTGTAATAGTTTTCCAAAACCAAAAATGTTGTACAAAAAATCAGAAAAAACAATGACAGTGTATTAGCTTGAATTGGACATTTGTTAACTTTATACATGGTTACAATTATTATTTATTATAAGCTCGAACCTTTACCGTACTATTCATTGCGCAAACTCAGCCCGGTTTTTTCCCTATACACGCTTGACTTTTTTGCCCTGCAAGCGTGGACAAGATTGTTCTACAGGATTGGGCTTACCTAATTTTTTTAAGAACACCAAAAAGAAGGCAGAAATAAATTTTCTAAACCATAAACCATATCCCTAAAATTCTAATTTTACTGGTTCAATTTCTACCTATTTTTACATAATTGCGTAAAAAATATAGATAATATAAGGATATGAGGTCGCAGGTATGTGGTCACAAACCTGTATTTTTAGTGATTAAATCTGTGAGACTTACAGTGTCTTTGTAGTCGTCTCCAAGAACTGACCCATACTATTTTGTAGAGAAACTGTTAGGGACAATTTTTTTGTTTTTCACGTCGGCTAGCAGCACCTGTTTTTTTTTCTTTAATTGTTGTATTTTATGCATTGAATTTTTTTTTCTATACAAAAAATATGTTTTTATTTAAAAAAAAACCTATTCTTAATTAACCACCAATAACACAAAACACACAATGAACAAGTATTAGTATTTGCACTGATGCACTTAATATGAAACAAAACCAAAAAAAATATTGACAAAAATAATATATAATTTACTTTAGCAAAAAGTTGTATATATATTTTGCTGTTAGCTAATAAAGTTTCTCGGTTATCTTATAAGATAAATAAATATATTCCCAAAAGTCTCAATTGCTTAAAATACTTTAATACAGTACAGACAAAGATTCCATTGTTAATATCTGCATCAAAGCCCGTATGTTTAGTAGATAAAATAAATTGCCGCCAAAGCTATGAGATTTCGGTGGCGTTAGACAAAACAAGACGAAAAAATGACATTGTATACACAAATTATAGACTTTCTAAGGTTACAACGCGTTACAGAATAGCAAATATCAATTTTATGGGATGCTGATGTATTTTTTAAATCGTATTCTTTTATTTTGGTTAATTACGATTTAAAAAAAAAAACTTCTCTCACAATTTGATGCCCCTTTAAGAGAAAATTTGGCGCCCCCATTGATCACCTATGGGGGGAGCCTCCCCCTTTCCCCCCTGTTCGCTCCGGCCCTGACTGGAGTATGTCCAGAGATCTATCTGCATTTAAATTTTCTTCAAACCAGTGATACACCAGTTTATTTTGAAATAAAGAACAACTTACATTTACCTTAAATCGACCTTGTTGACGGACAGATAGTACCATGATGGGAATTGGGTATCCAATGTCTTTTATTATGTCGGTTAAGAATACCGCAACTTGTTATTCGGCATTTATCTGACCAAAATACTTATTCTGAAAACGGA
>JAHBCN010026282.1:0-10711 GCA_019359885.1 Listronotus oregonensis | reverse complement strand
TTTTTTGTAACATTGAACTTTTAATTGTTAAATATTTGTTGGTCAATGCGCAATTTTTAATCAATAAATGTTGTTTTTTGAAAAACCATAGAAACCACATTTTTTTGTTTTCCACCAGTGGCGTCTGTACAGAGTTTGAGCTGCCTATTTTGGCAAATTAAAAAAATGTGGTACACTAAAAAGTTTTGAAATAATACATGTATGCCAAATATCATTAAAATATCCAAAGTGGTATTACAGATATAAATAATAAATAATTTTTTTTAAAAAAAAATTACCACCCTGTATCTCTAAAGTTAAGACGTTTGGGAAAAACGTTCAAAAATTTTTCTTAAAAATGAACTTAAAAATTGTCTCCTTAAATATTGACGTAAATTAGAAAAACCCTGTATAATGTAAAAAAATTACCAAACATATTTTATTTCTCGTAAACGTTTTTTTATCGATGTCAATCAAGAGTCCCTTTTTTTTTTAGTTTTATGTTAAAGCTATTTAAAAATAATATTGTTGAGCCTCTATCATACAGGTTTAAAAAAAATGCTGTTATTGTGTCAGAGCTGTCCGTCTCTGGCAAACTAAATAAGCCAAATATAATTTAATGGGTTCTTTAAAGAAGACTTATTTGGTAACCATTATATTTAAAAAAAAAATATTAAATTACGCCTAGTATTTTAAAAGTTATTTAACAAAAACGTTTTCCCGGGGGGCGTCCTTTGTACCTGTATCTCCGGGGGGAAAAGGCACGTAGGAAAAAGTTTATGGGAACTTGTCATAATTTTTTGGGTTTTATTTTAGATTCCGAGAGATTGCCCACATATTCTGGGACACCCTGTATACGTTAAACTTTGATCAACAAAAAAGTTTTGGTGTCTCAAATTTTATGAATTAACAGCTGCAAAATTCACAGGTTTGTAGACACAGTAGTGTCTTGGCCAAGTTTTTTTTTTTTTTTTTTTTTCCCCCCCCCCCCGTTTTAAAAATTAGAATTCATTTTTTTATTAGCTTGACAGGGGTTTCCCCCAATTTTTTCTCGCAATTCTTAAAATTCAATCAATGGAGTAGCCGCCGGCGGAAAAATTCGCGCGCCCCCAAAAAATCTTTTTTAAAAATTTTCACGGATGCGGTGCGGTTTTTTTTTTCCGCAAAAATTTTTGTAAAATTTAAGTAGTTTGATATCGCACTGCAAAAAAAATTTGCGGTTTCGCTCGTCATCGTCCTACCGCCAAAATGTCCGCGCTTCGTCTCCCGCCCGATCGGCAGGCGCGCGGAGCTACCAGAAGATGACAACATTGATATAGAGCAATTAATCGCACTGATGCACAGGAGACCTGCTTTATGGGACAAATTTGACCCAAAATACCACGACAGAATATTGAAAGCGAGATTGGGAAGGAAATATATCAACAGATATTTTTTACGGGGAAAAAATATGTGGTAAAAAAACAAAAAGGTAAGTAAAGTAAAATAGTTTGGGACGGGTGTCGGGGAAAAAAAACCCGGATTTCTTCAGATATTTCTGTATTGTCAAAAATTATTTTTCCCCTTCTTTAGAACAGATCCGCCATCTAGAACCATAGAGTAGATACAGTTTATTTTTTTTTTATTTCTGGTTTGTTCTTTTTTAATCCCCACACCTATGTCTAATCTTACAGTTAAGTAATATTTTTATATTTTATCATACTGCCACGAAATTCCCTTTCAGAATCAAAATATTCTGCAAGATGTGGTCTGTTTTCAATGCTGGATATTCTAGATCTCAGGGGAGGGGGGCGTAAATGTGCAATTGGGGTTCCATCGTTTGTCTTCAAACCTAATTCCATCATGTTTCCGTACGTAATTATGAAAATGCAACAAGCTTTAATTATTTGGTCAAAGTTGTTAGTTTTACATAAAAAGCTCGATGTAAATTCCCCCAAAGGTATGCCAAATGTGCATTCTACAAATTTTTTTGCTAGTGTGGCGAATTAAAAACCTTTGAGTTATAGATAGGTTTCTTCTCGGGTATGGGCGCATTATGTGTTCTGAGAGAGCGAACGCTTCATCCCCAAAAAAAGACATAAGGCTTTTTCCCCGTTTTCGTATTTTGGTAGGTGGTTGGGAAGGAAGCATTAACTGACCACCTTCAAGCTTTCCAAAAATGCAGAATTTTTAAAACGGTAGAGTCACTGTTTACCAAAAGCTCCTATGAAAACACTGATGAAATAATAATTGGCATCAGCTACCGCCATCAAAACTAAGGAATGATATTGCTTATAATTAGTTGTTTCCCATCTGGTTCTGGCATATAAAAGGTTGTAAACATGACCATTTTTTCCACGTCTCTTCTATAATTTCGCCAATTGTAGAGACCCCAATTAGATATTCGAAATATAGTGAATAGTAGCTATTTCCGAAGCCAATACCTGCAAAATCATAAAAAAAAATGTAACACCAAGAATAAAAAAAAGTAAATGATAAATCATACCTACAAGACAGTAAATTATTTAATAAAACAGTTTATGTTCATTTACAGGAGCGATGGCAAAAAAAAAAAAAAAATCTTAAGGTACATACTTCAAAAGATAGCAGCTGATAAAAAGGTGGTTGGGAACCAAAAAAAAAAAAGACCTTTACACAAGGGAGCACTTTAATTTTTTTCCACTCAAAAATTCTAAAATGCGACAAATAATGTTACATACACAGAAAACAGTACAAGTTATGCCGAAGACCTTACTAATCAATCCGGCGAAGACACTGACTCAGAAGTTACACAAAAAAAAAAAGACTGAAAGCGACATCGTAAAAAGAGTAAAAATCTGAATAACAGCGATAATGAGTTATTGAAACTATTGCAAGAGAAAAAATATGATGAAGATGTTTCATTCTGTGAAATGCTCATCCCGATGTTAAAAAATCTATCAATAGACCAGAAACACTATGCCAAAATTGAAATCCTGAATGCACTTAACAGAGCAACAAAATATTCACCAGCTACTGGTGTTATCATATAATCCGAACACGCCATCACCCTATCCAAATACGCCATCACCCTACGAAATCCGTCAATCTCCTTCTCCTCAAATTTGCCAATTGCCACCATCTTTTGCTAAATCTCCGCATGATCCGTCTCCTCAAACTCAGTACACACCATCCCGTAATCCATCTAACATTCCTCAATCTCAGCCTGATCCGTCTCCACAAAATGAGTTACCCTATCTCGTAATCCATATATCATTTCTCAATCTCCACTTGATCCGACCAAACTCAATTCACGCCATCTTTATCCATCTATCATTCCTCAATCTCCGCCTTATCCGTCTCAGCAAACTCAGTACAGCCATCCGTATTCTAATGTCATTCTTCAATTAAGCCTGATCCGTCTCCTCAAGAAATACACCTATCTCTCAGTTTAAATTTTACAAATACTTCATTTAATCATTCTTCGTACGTAGAGAGGAGGGTTCTGACATGAAAGATTATATTTTATTTAAATAGAAGTTAATTACTTTAATAAATGATTCTGTAAGATTAATCCTACTTTTTTTTTATCATTGTTATCTGATTGTAGTCAATACTTCTACAATACATTCTTTAAATATTTCTAAACATTTTATGAAAATCGATAATAAGGTGCACTTTGAAAAGACCACGTTGCTTTATTTTAATACGATCGATTTCATGAAATGTTTAGATAACTTTGGTGCATACCTCTACTTAAATACGGAACATCTTACCTTATGTTATCGAAAGTCCTCTTCAGCTGAAATGCTTTTCTCCAATTTGATCTTGATAGGTAATAGCTGGACCAACTATGTAGTAAATTATCGAATGATGTTTTACTCATTCTATAATATCTGAAAAACTTTTTACTGTATTTTCGTAGCTCTTGAATTTTAGAGAAAAATCCTTTCATTGGTCTCAAAGCCAAAGGGGTGAATCCAGTGTATGGTTCTTTTGATACGTCTATTACGTCCCGCGTAGTATCAAGTAAATCAAAATTGTTCTGTTATCCATTTTAGACGTTCGTTTTGAACAGGGAACTGCATCGAACTGACAAATATCGTGCGGAATAAAAATCGCGAGAATAAAATTCGCGCGGTTAATATTCGCTGTGCGGACGAGGCCTAAGACCTGATTACTTTTTGGAATCTGTCAGTACTGTTTAAAAATTATTTAAAAAAATACTTGTACAATTTTATTTTAGGGATCTCTTCAAATCTACCGGTCGGAATCGTTTCGAATGGTATAGAAAATCGAAGTTTGGTGAAGCCCTAAATCGAGGCACTTGTTAAAAGACTAACTATTCACAGGCACAGTGCGCTCATTTCCACCCGCCTACATCAGCCGTGACGGTCAAGCGTAACAGGAAAAGTGTGACGATTTTTTTTACATTGCTATAAATTTCTTCTATACGTCGATAAAGAAGTTTCACTTTAAAAATTGTATATCAAAACTATAATTTTATGTAAAATTTCGGCGATAGGGCGGCATTTTCTTCAGTGCCCAGGTGCGGCGCTAAGGTTAAAACCGGTCCTGCGTGTAGGTAAAGTAAATTTGTCCTTGACCACAGTACAGACAGACAGTTCTTTAACTTAAAGAAAAACTGTTATAGTATTTACATTTTTTTTTTCAATTTTAAACAACAATTTAAATAAAACAGGACCATAAGTCAGAATATCCCGATTTTTTACTCTTTAGTCGAAAAGATTCTGGTACTCATGGTTGTTGGTAGGCTCAAAGCCTACTGAGTGTCTTAAGTGTTGTAAGAGTAATAACAGTAGGTTTCTATATGAAAAGACCAATATTTTAAATAAAACAAAATGAAAGATTTCTAAATCTGAATCTGAAAGTGAGGAGAAAGAAAAGAACTCCTCACTCAGTACGTCAACCATTCCACTGATTTAAAGTAAGTGACGACGTCGCCGAGGGAAATTTCCTTAATGTCGGCCAAGGAAAGCCAGTACTCGCCCAGCATAGATCTTATCTTGGAAGAGAGTACAGGGCAGTCACAAAGGATGTGCTTCACCGTATCATCTTCCTGTTCACAGCGTCTACACAAAGATGTGTCATTTATACTCATTCTAAAGGGGTGCTTTCGCAGTTGACAATGTCCAGTAAGAACACCCGTGATTAGACGAATGTTCGTCCTGGGCATTGTCAAGTAATTTTTAGCTGTATCTCTCTCAGGATAGTCAGTAACTCTCTAAAAAAGTTACAGTTTACTGTTCCATGCCATCGTCTTGTAAACTGCTGATGAGAGTGTCTTTTGATTAGGTCCCTCATCGTAGACCATGTCAGACCTACGGGTTCGGGTTCAAAATGTTTGGTCCCAGCAGACTTCTTGGTCAACGAGTCAGCGATGCATTTGCCTGTCAAGTAATCGTGACCTTTGGTCCAGCAGTGGGTGACCACATTCCTACTGGAAGCTTCCACAAGGGTACGGTGACATTCTAGCACTAGACCTGAGGAAGATTATAAGGAGAAAAAAGATCTCTATAAGCCATATTTAACACCGTTGTTAATTAATACTTGATAGTGTCAACATTATTTATAATAACAATACAAAAAGCCAATCTTAATCCCTTTGCAACTTTTAAATTGAGGTTTAGTAGGCCCTTCGGTATTGTATTGTATCGCATGTCATTGGGGACCCATTTCAGGTATGTTATTAGATCTCGTCTAATTGAAACTATTCCTGAAATTATATGTTCTCGTTTTAATTCCCCCTGATCAATACCGAGCTTTAAATATAATTAATTTTGGGAGTCTATATAGGTACACTGGAGCAAAATGAGACACACTTTACTCTAGCTGACGGCTCTATTTAAATTATAATCTCCTGGAGCATGTGTTGTTTACAGTCTTCTCTATCGATTGCGTTGTTTTCGTTTGTATTAGAGGATCATAATGTAATTATGTATTTAAGACCAGTTGTACATTACAATGTTATTTTTGCCAATAATAGAAAGGAATTAATTAAGCGCATTAAAACGGTTAAAGTTTCGAAAGAGCAGCACAATTTAATGAATTGGCGTGAAAGTGCTGTCATGTTTCTCGCGTAGGTTCAGCCGCCATGTTGTTTAAATATAATCTGTTCCTTTTATTTGTATTGTAACCACCCTGTCCTGAAGCCCGTACTTATTATGTTATATACTAGACCAAGTGTTGCAGAAATACATCTTGCAACCTGGATGCTATTTTTCTATAGCCACGAGTACATTAACTTTCCATCTTGATCCACTACCGGATACAGCGCAGCCTCTTGGGCTTTTGTGCTAATCTCCCATTATCTTTTATACCAATCCTCCCATTAGTCTTCTTCCTTCTACAAGTCTGGATAACCTCGAGACTGGTTGGTTGATATATTCCTGTGGGCTCATTTTCGGTTGCCCAAATAATGCATGTCTTTTGTGATTCAACGCTTTACATTCGCACAGTATATGGTAGGTTGCATCTTCCACCTCGTCGCACATTCTGCAACTTGGGTCCCCATAGTATGAGCCTATCTTGTGTAGGTGTCCTCTTAGGTTATCTTGCCCTGTTAGCAACCCTACTGTAATGCGAAGTCTTTTCCTACTTTGTCTAAGTAGTTCTTCCTTCGTTCCTTGTGTTTGTTTCGGATCCATTCTCTGGTTTGCCCTCGTGTTGTGGTTTTGGTCACTCCAAGGGCAGGTTCTGGTCCAAAATATGGTGTGGATGATCCATGTCTCGCTAGCTAATCCGCTTTTCGTTGCCTTTTATTCCCGAATGTCCCGGTGTCCACAGGGGAGTTACCCTGTTGCGTTCTCCCAGGACTTCCAGTTCTTTTTGACATTCCCATGTCAGCCTGGACGTTACCTTGGGGTTTGCTAGTGCCCCCACTGACGCCTGGTTGTCTGTTACTATGCAGATCCGCTTTCTTTTGCACAGTGCAGTAAAGCATATATTTCTGTTTGAAATACAGAACTGTGTGTTCCTAGTTGAATGGAGAATTGTAAATTCTTCATTTCACTGTACACGCCTCTCCAGTTCCCTGCTCGGTTTTGGAACCATTTGTATACCAGATGATGTCTCTAACCGTGCCGGGGAGATAGGGTTGCTGCCACTCACTTTGATCTGGAATTTTTACCTCGAAGTTTTTGTTAAATGAGTATTGGGGAATCATCTTCTATTCTCTCGTCCAGGATGTTACCGCCAATCTGACTTTTTATGTTGTTGTGTTCCAAACACCAGTTGGTTTTTTTTGCAGTCGGAAGTAGCCCATTCTTGCCCCTCCCATCACTATAAGGTTAAGTGGTGGAAGGTCTAAAGAACCCCCGGTGCTGTTGGGGTTGTTTTAATTGCTCCTGTTATAGCAAAGGGGAAGCAAGTCTCTGTACCTTGGCCAGTTCTGTTTTGTCCACCATGCCAGTGATGCGTATGTTATGTGGGCCCTTTTTCCACCATGGTGTATACCCAATGGGGCCATATATGGTTTGAAACCCCATGTTTTCCCATGATCTCGTCTAATTAACATAAGAGTCATCTACGATTTCTTTTTTTGTTTTCTGAATATGTTGGTTTCAGGTAATTTTTTGGGTCTGGAATGACCCCCAAATATTTTACCTCTTTACAATCTTGATTGTTTTACCTCGTAGGTTCAGGGGTCCCAAGCCCCCAGATTTTGGTGAAGGCAACTTTTTGGTGATTTGGAAGGGTTTATGTTTAGTCCCTCTTTTCTCGTCCATCTGGTAACTGTTTTGGCCCCAATGTTGTTAAATTTTCCTTTGGGCATAATGACGAGATCGTCTGCGTATCCTTATGTTTGGTGTCCTTCTTCTAAATCTTAATAAAAAAAATAAATCTAAATTTAATCGAAAAAATTTCCTTTTAATCGGGACAAAACCGTCTTAATAAATTCAAATCATTTTTAAAGAATTCCTCTTTAACAATCTAAAAATAAGGGGAAAAAAAGCCGCCCTTCGCTATGCAACGCTAACACATCGATTTTTTTTTTGTGAGGTTGTGATTGAGTAGTGAGTCGACGCATGAAATGAGCGGGGCTCTTCGAACGGCGCCAAAGAGTCAGGGGGGGCGCGAAGAGGGATAGGAGCGCGTGGGGGTAAGTCACGCTCGCCCCCTTAAGGCCAATGAAATGGGTCGTGGGGGAAGTTTTGGGAAAGCGCGACCGGGGGCGACCGAAGATTAAATTTAATAGGACTTTGGACTCTGTCAGTGACACATTGTAGGAAAGTTCATCTCCATTTTCTTCCGCGAGTACAGCAAATGTGCCTTTTGGGGTACCTCATAGCTAGAAAGTTCTCTAATTTTTTTTTACGGTAACAACGAAAAAAAATTTAAAACATTTTCGGGCAAATCCCCGAAAGGGGTTTTTATTTAGCTATTTGATGGAAATTTTAGTTTTCCATGTTAGTTTATTACTACTTTCTCCGTGTTAGCACAAGATAATTGGCTATCACATCTTTTCTGTAACTAATTCAAATTATAAGGTTTAGTACAAAGTATTTTTTTTTTAAGCTAGAAAAGCAACTGAAGTATTTCTCTGCGTAAAGTTCCAAAGTAAAATTATGCTGTAATTAAAAATAAAGATTATGGGCCCCCTTTTAGCTGGGAGTGGTGAAGAATAATAAAACTGTTTAGTAAATGGTATTTTTGGGAAAATAAGCGGGGGTTTAAAAAGGTAATATCTAAACTTATTTATTAGATAGTTCGTCAGTACATATTACTGGGTATCCTAAAAACTGCAGATAATTTCCAACATTGTTTTAAAATTTTTTTGACTTTTATGGTGATGAAAACATCTCAAATCGTGTCGTAACATCAATAGGCTTATGCCTTATTGCCCCGGGAGGCTATTATTCGGGTATCTAGTGAAATTTAAATATTTTTTTTTTTTTTTAAATTCAAGTTTTTTTAAAATTTTTTTTAAACCCTTTTTCACTTTTTTTTTTAAAAAAAATTAGCTTTAGATAAATTAGTGCCAGCTGGAAGGGGATTAGACAATAAGGCTTCGGGGGGGTACCGATTTACGTTTCCCCATTACTTAGGTTACATGATACTAAAAAAAAAATAAACAAAAAAATTTAAACATTTAAGAAATATAAACAAAAAAAAAGAAAAAAAAATTGGAAACTTATAAATACTTTCAGCTATTACATTTTTTTTTGCAGAATAGGGTAATTTTGACATTTGGAGATTTACATGATATTGGTTTGGTTTATTTAATTATTTAACTATTTTAATTACAATTTAAGTTGGGAAGATACCTACAAATCTTTAAAAAACGTAAAAAACCCCAACCCAAACTTTTGTAAGGGGTTACTGGAATTTGCCGTTTTTTTTAAACTGTCAAAGATCAAAGCTTTTCCTTTTTAAACCACCGAAAAGGACCGATATGTTTATACCGAAGTAAATCATATTTGTTTTACCCTAGTTGAGACAGTTCAAATTTGAGCATTAAATTTTAATACCCAGCTGTTTACACCAGAAAAGAAGTACGCGATGTCATTTAGAACTCGAACTAAAAATTTGGTCCATCCTGTATAAACAAGACTATTGGTTAAAACCCCAAAATGTTTTAATAACCGGATTAGATCCGGTTGCTATTCTATTCACTCCGCTCTCATCTAAGATGTCATATTGGAACTTAGCCGAAGTGACCTGTGTAGTGAAGCATTGTGACTATGTGGTTAAAACCTTTTTGTGACGTTAATATCGTTTTGGCGCCAACGTTTTATTTTTAGTTTTAAATGCTTTTTAGCTTTGTTATACAATTTCTCAAAAATCTTTATCAACTTATAAACTATATATTTTAAAATCCGGGCGGGGCGCTTTTGGCCAAAAGTCATCCTCAGTGTCTTTCGTAAAAATGGGGGAAACCCGGGAAAAAAGTCTTAAAAAAAGTCTCTACACATTTTTCTTTTTAAATGAGATTAAAATTTTTAAATTCTAAAAAAAAACTGGGGTATTTTCATAAACAAACATTTTAAAAAATGTTACTCTATAAAAATTGGGGTTTTTTTTCCCCCACTGACAAAACGTTAAACCACAAGGGGAAAAAGGGGGGGGGAAAGCTGATTTTATGTAATGTTTTGCTATGGGGAAAAAAAAATTAAACCCTCCTATCCCACTCTTCATTCATTCAGTTACTGACTGCCAAGCTTTTTTTATCTTTGCTGATCTCCCCAAAAACTTGCTGTTCTTCCAAATTGCTTTATTTCTAACCTTTTTTAAATACAATACATTTTCATAAAGTACAATAATTTACAAGAAAAAAAAATATATGTACATATAAATAAAGTGGTAACCCCCAAAAGCCCCTTTTTTTTTCCTTTTAGAAAAATAGCGGCCAGAAACTGGACTTGTTGGGGGTAACTCAAAGATAACCGATACATAAATACGGAAAGTAAATTTAAGGGTCTTTTTTCCCTTTTTGGGGGATTCTGTAGGTTTTAAGATTCAAAACTTTTTTTTGTCCAACCACCCCCTGGAAAAAATTATGGATCCAAAAAAAAACAAGGGGTTTGATTGAAAGTTATGAAAAACTATTGTGTTTATAAAAAAACAATTTTAAATACTTACACAGATTAAAAAAAAAAGTTTTTTTTTTTGGGTAAAAATCGGGGAAAAAGGAAAAAAAAAAAAAAAAAAAAGTATTTTTGGAATTTACTTTTTTTTGCTGAAATTACTGATGAATTAATAATGTTTTTTTTTAAAAAATTTTTCACTTATTTTATAATGGAATTTCTATCTG
>JAHBCN010026281.1:0-10697 GCA_019359885.1 Listronotus oregonensis | reverse complement strand
AAATCAAAATTGACAAAAAAAAGGAAAATATGTAAATGGGGTTGTTTTTTTTAAGTTTGAGGGGAATTTTTGAAAACGAAACTTTTCCCCCAAATTTTTTTCAGATTCGTTAAAAAAACCCCCCGTAAAAAATTTGGTCAAAATCGGGTTATTTCTAAAATTCCAAAAAAATGGCATTAGACGATTTCGCCACTTTTTGGTAGGTACTTTGGTTGGTCAGAAATAGTGATGGGATAATTCGAATTAAAAATAATTGATAATCCGATTATTGCAAAAAACCGCTATCATGCGATTATTCAGTTTTAAATTTGAATTACGAAAAATAAAATTTAAATAAAAAAAAATTAAATCTAAATAATCGCATGATAGCGGTTATTTCAATAATCGGATTATCGTTTTTTTTAAATTCGATTATCCCATCATTTTTCTGACCAACCAAAGTCCCTAAAAACGTGGCGAAATCTATTGATCTGACAACTTGAGAGTAAGAGGTTAAAAAATTTTTTTCTGGTATTTTATTATAAACTTCTAATAATAAGGGCGCGTAAGAAGATAGAGATTCGTAACTTATTTTAGCATTTATCTCTTAGCTGGCGGACTGAGAAGAGCTGAAATTTGTACACTGGGTACAACTTTTCGTGCTCTTTAAAAAATCCTAATAATATTTTCTTCTAAAATAATTAGGGGAGCCAATATTGGACCATTTCAAAATTTACATGGGATTCCCTTTGTCCTGCTCGACGGAGCAACACCCGGTATGTCGGTTCGCCCTAAGAACATAGTCTTAATTAAATCAAAAAGTTACCTTATTTCTCATTTTTTTTTAGAATTTTAACTTACTTCTAGAATTTCGTATTTTAAATACACCAGTGATCAGAGCTGTCAAAGTACTCCCAAAAAGTACTTCAAGTACAAGTACCAAGTTTATGCTTTTTTAAAAGTACTTCAAGTACAAGTACAAGTACTGGTTAAAATGTACTTGCTTTTCCAAGTAAATTTAAAATGCACTTGAAGTACTACCCAAGTATTTTACTTAAAGTAAAACAAAGTACTTAAGGTAAAATAAAGTACTTGAAGTAAACCAAAGTAACTGAAGTAAATAAAAGTACAGGAAGTAAAAGTAGTTTTACTTGACTAGCATTTTTTTAGTAACACCAAGTTAAATGCCTAAAATTTATTAGTGCAAAAAAATATATATATTATTTTTTAATTCGATCCGAATGCATTTTTTATTTTGTATTTTATAACCTTATGACCTCTCATAACTAGTGATTAACCCAATATTTTCTGCAGTTTCACCCTTTTAATAAATCATCATTTTTCTTCTTTCTCTAACAACAAACCTATGCAAAACTAATGCACGTACCCTAAAGTCATTAACCTTTAAGTATTATAAGTATTAATTAAAACAAGTTGGTTCCGTATTAAAAAAAATAAAGCTGGTAGAAGAGCTTAAAGAGAAGAAAGTGGCGAGATATATAGATTGTGAAATAAAATTTTAAATACAGGTATCTTTAAGTGGAGTGTAGTACAAATAAAAAATATTTTCCAAAATTTTTTAAACTAGTATTAATACAATATTTTGATGTTTTTTAAAGTACCTATAATATTAAAGGTATTTAAAAATAATTGTAATTTTACCATTCTTGGTGCCGTTAACAATTGAATTGAGAGCTATAGTGTATCAGAATCAGCAAAGGTCGGGCGATTTTCTTGTTTTAACCTGTTTGCGCGATTATGTAACGTGAATAAATTGGCGTACTTGATTGATTTATTTTTACTACAAGTACTTTTATTTACTTAATAAACTTTTATTACTTCAAGTACATCGTTATACTTCAAGTAGGTACTTAAAAAAATACTTCAAGTAATTTACTTGGTCAAATCAAGTAAAAGTTCAAGTATTTTGATATAAATTAAACAAGTACAAGTACAAGTAGTACTTCCTGATAAAAAGTACTTGAAGTAAAATTTCACTTTAAGTACTTTAAGTTTTAACAGCTCTTTCCCATAGATACATAAAGCTATTTAAATTAAAAAAAACATGTCCTTAATATTAAGGACATTAAAAAATTAAGTAGCTTTATGAATCACTGGTGTGTTTAGAATTCAAAATTCTAGAAGTAGCTAAAAGTTTTAAAAAAATTGAGGAATAAGTTACATATTTGATTTAAATAAGACTGTGTTCTTAGGGAGAACCGACATTACCGACCCTAAAAATTGTTCTGAGTCAATTTGCACGCATTTTCTTAGTTAAAATATAAAATATGTTCAGTTCTTTCACAGCAAAAATCGAAGTTAAAATTATAAAAGGTTTAAAACATAAAATAATTATAGTTCAAATTTTGGGCTTCGTCCTTAGACGTCTCTTAGACCTTCCACCACTTAACCTCATAGTGATGGAAGAGGCGAGAATGAGCTACTTCCGACTGCAACAAAAATCAACTGGTGTCTACGCTAGTTTGGGACACAACAACATAAAAAGTCAGGTTGGCGGCAACATCCTGGATGAGAGAACAGACCAAATGATTCCCCAATACTCATTTAACAAAAACTTCGAGGTAAAAATTCCAGATCGAAGTGAGTGGCAGCAACTCGATCTCCCCGGCACGGTTGGAGACATCATCTGGTATACGGATGGTTCGAAAACCGAGCAGGGAACTGGAGCGGGCGTGTACAGTGAAATGAGGAATTCACAATTCTCCATTCTACTAGGAACACACAGTTCTGTATTTCAGACAAAAATGCTTTACTGCACTGTGAAAAGAAAATAACAGGAGGCAGGGGGGATCCAGGATTTTGATAAGGGGGGTCCAAAGTTTTTTAAGGGGGGGTAGACATTTTTCCTTCAGATATATGCATAATTACCACGTATTTACAGGTCACCATAACGGCTAGACTACCGTGTTATGGAAAGCCATTGGTGCTGTCCAGTCGTTATGGCAGTGCATATAGTTTGTTCGCAATTAAACTGCGCGCCAACCAAATGCGATGACGGGCGTGCGATTTTTCTTTAAGTTTTTCCGTTGATTTTGCGCCATCTATCAGAACCAGAAACAAAGAAAAGGAAAAAACAGGTAAGAAAATTGCAAAAAAAAAAATGATAAGTATATCGGAAAAGCTACTATTTTTGCACAATGTATTCATATAATTTATAATTTCAAAAAAACTGAAGATTCTCATTAGTTTTTAGCAAACCCCTAGCTATTGTGGAAATGACCGAGTTGGGTCGTTTTTCGGTCGTTTTTCGGTCAAAAATTTTTTATGTCTTATTTTACGTGAAATTTTCCCCCCTTTTTTTATCTGCGAGGAAAGTGATGGGGTTTTTTCATAAATATATGCGCTCAATTTCATTCAAATAGTTATATTAAATGTAATAATCAACTAAACGAATGAAATATTGTTGTTGATAATAAAGTGATCTTTGTTATCGGCCGGGCGTAAGCAAAAATTAAAATTTTTTTTGAAATTTTGTTATAAATTTTTTTAAATTTTATTTCTAAATTATTACTTATTAATATCACAAATTGTTGTTTGCCTTGAAACTGAATTATTATAAATAGATAAAGGATTCACAAAATGAAAAAAAATGATACTTAATGAAGGGGAATGAAAAAAGTTAATTTCGACCGAAAAACGACCAAAAAAACGACCGAACTCGGTCATTTCCACAATAGCTAGGGTAACCATATTTTTTGACACAGATTGAAAATGCAGAGCAGCTTAACCTCGAAAAAAATCCCCCGGGAGACTGGAGGACAATCGACTTCCAAAGATACGTCAGTTCAAAACAAACAAGAATTGCTTCCATTAAAAAACGACATGGGTTCAGCCACGTCTAATGCTTCAAATACAAGAAACGCGAGTGAAATCCTGAACATTATCGACGACTCGTGGGTGCCACCAGCTAATTTTTCGTTCCCGACATCAACTGCCAAAAATTTATCTTTTCAAAAAAAACGGGGAAATTTTTCCCCGGTTGGATATTCTGCGAAAGAAAATGGCGCATATTGTAAGTGCTGCATAGCTTTGGCGTGAAAACCGGTGGAATACGCGACGTACGTCTGGGGAAACTCATCAACAAGCCGTTCAACACTTGGAAGCACGCGAAAGAAACTTTTCGGAACCACGAAAAACTTGATTACCATAAAAAATCCTTTCGTTTTTGAACATTTACGCGATATTCATTGGCAAAACTAAATCTATTGATGAACAACTCGAAAAGAAAAGAAAAACTAAAGAAAAAAAATTACGAACGACTGAAACCCATAGTTAGTGCAATAGTTTTGTGTGGAGTAAAGGAATTTCATTCGTCCCAAAGAGACGATGGATGTTTGTATAATGAAGAGGAACCTAACGCGGATGATAAAACTGATGGAAAATATTCGAACGAAGGAAACTTTCGTGCAATTTTACGGTATCGAGCTGAAGGTGACGAAACACCCAAGAAAAAACCCTTTTTTCTGCTCCGAAAAAATTTAACATATTTGAGCAAAACCATTCAGAAGAAATTATCGCAACTTGTCATGAATTGATCAGAAAAAACGTTGATCGAATAAATCAATCGAAAGGATTTCAGTTTTAGCCCGACGAATCGACTGAATTTCAAGCACAGAGCAATTTTCCATTTGCACACGATACTTGGATTCACAAACAAATATTTGTGAGGATTTCGGATTCGTTCCCGTCACTGACGTTTCTGGACAAGCTCTGTCAAATTCCATCAGGAATTATCTGACCGATATCGGCGTGGATTGCTCATTCATGTACGGCCAAGGATACGACGGAGCTCCGGCAATGAGTGGCGAATTTCATGGAGCACAGGCTTATTTGAGGTCTCATTTTCCTCTCGCAATTTATGTGCAAATTTCGCCGCACACAGCTTCAGTTTGACCATCAATGCAGCTTGCGAAGTATCTGGTATCAAAAACGCTTTGGAACTATCGGAGCAATTCAAAATTTTTTCACGCCCAAGAGACAAAGCATCTTGAAGAACGAAATTTCAAAAAAGACAGAGAAAAGTGACAAAAAAAGAAAAAATTGAAGTCCATTTGTCCTACAAGATGGGCTCAGTCTCATTTAAGCTGTATCAAGATACCGAACTTCAACCGGCTGTTATTGAAGCGTTGGAAGAAATAAAAACGTGGAAGGATCAAGAAACTTCACGGGCAACAACCAACTTTTTGACAGCGATTTTCAAAAAATCGAGTTCCAAATTTCCTGTCATATTATGGAATCAATTAAATTTCCCTCGTTTTGCCATTGGGGTCGAGAATTGCAATTGAAAAAACAAGATCTGGAGAGGCCACGAAATTGGCTGATGATGCTTTGAACGACTTCAAGGAAAAGCGTGAAAACGTGGATTCATGCTTCCACATTGTTTATCAAAAAGTTTCTGAAATTTGTTCGGAGTACGAGATTGAAAATGAAAAAAGCCTCTCGATGCAGTCGACAAAAATCGTTGCAACGTTGGGAAAGGAAACAGTTGAAGAGTATTACAAAATCGCATTTTACATCCCATTTCTCGACACCCCATTTCTCATCTTCAGAGTCGGTCGAAAACACAAACAGTTTTTCAAAGTTTTGGACAGCTATTCCTCAAACAAGAATTCGACGAGAAGAAATGTGCAAGCCTCTACCAATTTTACGAAGAAATACTGGATTGTTCCGAGAGTATTCATTTCAGAAGTCAAAATGTGGAGACAACGGATCTGCAATCAAAAAAATCGAAAATGCAATTTGATGCATTAGTAGTTGGGGTATCTCCCCAAAATTCAGATAATTTTTGGCTAAAAATAATGCCAGGTTTCTCATATATTGTACCAAAAAATCTGATTGATTATAATACTAATAGATTATCATTTATTTTCTATTTAATTTCAAAACAAAATTTTTTAATTTAAAAGAATAAAAAAAAAAAATCACTAATAGACGACTTATTGACAATTAATTGAGTAAGAGATTTTTTTGGTAATTTGGAACAAAGTAAAATAAATAATATCCATTGAAAATCTAAATAAAGGAATTTTTTTTGCAGATCATAAATGGCAGAATTTTAAAAAAACGTCAACAAAATCCTACGAGTTTTGGCGGTGATACCCGTGACCACAGCAACTCCAGAACGACTTTTTGACTTTGAGGAGAATGAAAGATTATCTGAAAAAAAAGGGGGGTCAAGAGCGCCAATGGTTTTGCATCTTTGAACATTCATCATCGCATAACTTTGACTGAAGACGAAATTCTCAGAAAGTTTTTTGAAAAGCCTCGAAAATTTAAGAGTAACTGAACCTTTTGGGGGATCATTTTTTTTTTCTTGATCGGTCATATTGATTATCTTCGTAATTATCTTCTTCGTAATTTTTTTTCATTGCATTTATTTTTGGGGAAAATAAATTAAAAATTGTGTAAAACATTCAAAAATTACGAATTTTTATTAATAACTTTGTGTTTCAACTTCACCAACATGCCCAATAAAAGCATAAAATTTGAAAGTATATGATCCCGGGGGGGGCCGGGGCCCCAAAACCCCCCCCGTGGATCCGCCCCCGACGGGGGGGTTTTTAAAAACAAGCGGATCTGCATAAAAAAGATATCCAAGCGTCACTAGGGGCACTAGTAAACCCCAAGGCGACGTCCAAGCTGACATGGGAATGCCAAAAAGAACTGGAGGTCCTGGAAGAACGCAACAGAGTAACTTTTGTGGGTACCAGGGCATTGGGAATAGAAGGCAACGAAAAAGCGGATAAGAAAAAGAAAAAGGATCATCCACCCAAAACTTTGGACCAGAACCCCCCCTTGGAGGACCAAAACTACAGCACGAGGACAAAAAGGGGAAAAATGGATTCGAAACAAACACAAGGAATACTGGGAAACCCTTTTTAGAATAAGACAGGAAAAAGGGCTTCATAAGGGGCCCCCCCAAAAAAAAACGAAGGAAGAACTATTCAGACAAAGTAGGAAAAGACTTCGCATAAATAGGGTTCAAAGGGGGGCACAAAAATCAAGAGGACCCTACACAAGATAGGCCCATAAAAAACCCAAGTTGCAAAAAAGGGGACAAGAGGGAGGAAACGGCCCCCCACATACTGGGGAATGTGAAGCGTTAAATCACAAAAGACAGGCATTATTTGGGAAACCCAAAAAAATGAGCCCAAAAATTTCCCCCGGGGGGTTTTACAGACTTTTTAGGGGAAAAAGACTAAGGGGGGATTGGTATAAAAGACAATGGGAGATTAGGCAAAAAAAGCCAAGAGGCTGCGCTGCCTCCGGTAGTGAAAGACGGCTCCCAGGAAGAAGAAGGGAAAAAAACCTCGGGTTGGGGGAATTTAAAAAAATACTTGGTCATCTTTTTTTGGGGTTTAAAATTTTTTTTAAAAAAACTCTAAAATTATTTTTTCTCACCACCAATCTTATTTTTACAAATAATAAACGTTAATTAATGTTCCTTTTAAAAATTTAAACTTTTCCTTTTTTTAATTACATTATAAATAAAAAAAAAAAATTTTTAGTATCTCACAAATTTTTAAAGCAAAATTTAAATAATTTTAAATTAATTATTGTTTAATTAATTTTTAACATAATTTTTTTTTACTTTTTGGTTCGAAAAAAAGGGGGTTCTTGTTACCAAAACGTTGCTAGGGGGTTTTTTGATGTTTTAGTTTTTGCGAGTTTCTATTTTAGGAAAACCCTTGTTTTTAAGGGGGGATTCCACTCGGTGGTAAGGTCTATACCTGGGAGCTGGACCAAAAAGGTTCCTTTCCCCAATTGGGGGAAAACCCAGAAATATTTTATTATTAAAAAAAAACCCTGTAACTTAAATATAAAAATGATTAAAAAGAAATTTGGCAAACATCGAGGTAAAGTTGGGGTGCCACGGGAATTAAAATCAAGATTTTTTTAAAATTAAAACATACCCACACAGTACAAGTCAGTGGCGGTCGTGGGTTAAAAAAAAAGGGGGTTCATTTCTAATGTTTTTTAAAAAAAAAAAAAATTAATGAAAATAAATAGATAGATTTAAACATGGCTGTGTGGCACACATCTACGTATGTTTTTTTTTAAGAGCTTTTAATTTTAAAGTTCTTTTAAAATCCTTTTTTTTTGACAAATTGTTTTATTTTTAAATAGGATTTTTTGGGCCTTTTTTTTTGCTTTATCAGCCAAAGATCAGCCACCGCAGAGCCGTTTCTGCAATTAAACTTTGCAACCGAATTCATTTTTTAAAACACAAAAGATTTTTTTAAAAAAGAAAAATTGGGGTCCGGGGAACCAAAATAACAAATTATACTATAATAAATCGTAAATCAGCCCGGGGGTAATCAAACGTTTCAATTTAACTGTAAAAACCCATGCCGCTTATGAGCGCCAAATGCCAAGATAGGGAAAACCCTATACTTAGCTTTTCGTAATGAATCCAATTGGGTTTGCATTTTGTTTTAAAAATCGCATCGGCATCGGCTTCGAGGATGCGACGCGCGATTAAATTAATGATATTTTAGGGAAAGCAGTCAAGTTATTTTAATAATTTAGCTGTTATTTCCAGATAATATAAATACATTTTTTTAATTTAAAAAAAAAAATTTAACTATGTAATGTTTTAAAATTTTTTTTTTAAATTTTTTTTAAACCTTTTTTTTTGGGTTGCAAAAACCTGCAAACCTAAGGAAGAGCCGCCAGGGGTACAAGGAAACCCCCATCTGAATATTAGTTCGAATTAAAAATGGTAATAAAAACATTTAGGAAAAAAAAACAGCTCATAGGGTTCATCTCTAAAAGAACCTGCGAGCAAAAACTTTAATTCCGTTGTAGAAAACCCAAAAAAAAGTCCAGAACCTAGGTATAAAATTAAACTTCCAAAAGTAAAAAAAAAAAACATATTGTTTTTTAAAAAAAATTAAATTTTTAAGGAAGATGTATTTTAAATTATTATATGTTGTAAATTTTATTCTGATTTATAGTTAAAATTTTCAAAAAAAATTTTTATCTGGTAATAGAAATTTTTTTAAATTTAAAACCCCAAAATTTTTTTTGCTTTTTTTATTTAATTTTTTTTTTTATTTTTTAAATTTTTTTTTTTTATATTTTTCTACTTTTTTGTGTCCAACCTTTTTGGGGGAAATTAATTTTTTTATAAATTATTATCTCTACTTTTCTTGAATAAATTTGCAGTACCAAAAAAAAAATATTTTTTTCCGCATAATTTGTAAAAAAAATTTTTTTTATTTAAATAACCTGTCTTTATCGTTTGTTCCCCATAACAGTAAATCCATTTTGTTAGGGGGATTCCCTATTCGCCATACCCAACTCGTTCACCTGTAGATTTCATATTTTCCTCGCATTTCAAAATATCTAATACAATTGCCCGGGTTTTCGAAAGGAAAAAAATGAAGTCGATATTGGGGAAAAACCAATTTTCCCCTACTTTATGGGAAGTAGATCTATCCCCGGGTACATATTTGAAATATTAATTTTTTCAAAGAAAAAAGGGTTTTTTTTATGTTTTACAACCATCTTTTTTTAATTAAAAAATGTTTTAATTTTAAACCAGTAGTAATAAGTAAAAAATAAAAGTTTTTAATTTTTAAAACTTTTTGCAAATAATTTTTGAAAATAGAAAATTAAAAATGTTTTTTAAAAAAATAATATCTCATAAAATTAATTTTTAAAAAATTTTAAAAAAAAAAAATGACCCAATCCTTTTCAAAACCCCAAAGGGGGATTATTGATTTGGTAAATATAAAAAAAAAAATTTTTTGGGAATTTTGGAAAAAGAATTTCGGTTTTAATAATTTACAAGTCTGCAATCAATTGTCATCTTTTTTGGGCCTTATCAAAACTACGCAATCAACTTTTTTTTTAAAAAGGGTTTTTTTTAAAAATTAAAAAACCTTTATATGTCCCGGATGAAAAGAACCAAAATTAAAGTTGAAAAAAAAATTTGATAAAAAAAACCCTGATTGTAAAAAATTTTCTACAATAAAAAAAGATTTTTTTATAAGGGGGAAAAACATAAAACGAACAAAAAACATCATTTTTTTTTTTGTGAAAAAATAAATAAAAAATTGCTCCAAATTTTTCTTTTCCGATTCAAATTTTAAAAAAATTTGAATTTGAAAAAAAAAAAAAAAACATTTTTCAAAAAAATTTTCTACTTTTTTAATAATATTTTTAAAATTTAAACATTAATAAAAAAAAAAACACAAAAAAAAAAAATATAAAAAAAAAATTAAAAAAAATTTTGTTTTGCATTTTTTTAAATTCAAAATTTTTTTTCCGTAATTCGGGGAAAAAATTAAAAAAAAATTTGGAGTTTTTTTATCATTCCCGTTAAAAAGCCAAAAAAAAACTGTTTGTTCTTGTGTGATTTAATTTTTTTTTTTGGCACCCTTGATAACATCTATTTCTCATTGTAGTTCAATTTTTTTACGCCCAAATTTTTTTTACAAGAATGACTTTTTTTGTATTTTTTAAATTTTTTGGCTTTGTCCTTTGTTAACCCCCTCCGCGGAACCCCAATTAAAAACTTGAAAATATTTATCTAGTAACAAAAAAAAAATCCAAACCAATTTTTTTTTTACCCCTTTCAAACATTGTATTTTTAAAAAATTTTTTCATTTAGGGGAAACCGGGGGAAAAAAAATTAAAAGTAAAAATAATCTCCCGGTTTTTACCTGATTCTCTCAGTGACCTGAGTCGAT
>JAHBCN010026280.1:0-10748 GCA_019359885.1 Listronotus oregonensis | reverse complement strand
AAATTTTTAAAAAATTTTCAAAAATTTTTCCCTAAAATTTTTAAAAATCCGGGGTGCCTTTTTTATTATAATTTTTTTTATATGTTTTCTTTGGGTTACTTCCCTTTAAATTTTTTTGGAAAAAGGGGCCCATTGGGTTTCCAGGTCCCGAAAAAAAAACTGAGTCTGCTCAGCCCTATTGACCCCTATAAAGTTGCAGATCTCCCGCAACACAAAAGAAGAAAAGCCCCCCAAAAAAACCAAAAAAAAAGAAAACACTAATCTACTTTTGGGTGGCAAGTCGGCTACCGTTATTAAGATAAAATTAAAATAAAATAGAAATTTAAACTAAATTTTTAAGAAAATTTAGGTTTAAAAACTTAAGATAATCTGATAGCTTTTTAAATTTATGATCTTTTGTTATAAATGACCTATTACGTTGTTTGACTGGTATAGTAATAATTTTCAAAAAGACAAAAAAATTTGGTAATTTAACCTATTTTTTTCTTATTTATAATCACAAGTAAAAAAGGTATTTTAAACTCCTCAAAATCTTTAAAACAGTAGAAAATGTAACTAGCTTTTCGTTAGATCTGGATATTTAGTAATTTTTTTCATCAATTTAACCAAGCCTAGAAGTAACTTTTATGGCTTTAAATTTGCTTACACCCTTTATATTGTTAAATAAAAGTAGACATTTCTTATAAGTGAATCACTTTGTGGTGCTTTTGTTAACATTTCTGTCTTTAAAACAAATAGATGTGGTTTAAAAACGTTTACATTTAACCTTAATATCCAAGTAAAGGTAAACAGGATCATTTCTTTCTGTTAATTGAATGTTTCAGGGAAGCGATTGTGTCCGTTTTTTACTTTCCCTCCCATAAAAAAACGTATTGTAATGGTAAACAAATCGCATCTCGTTTTATTTTTTTTTTACTAATTTGGTTAATTGCTTAACATTTTTTTGATGAATCTTAAAGAACTTTAAGTATTATTAGGGTAACTATTTTATTTGATAAAAATAGGTCAAGTATTGCATAAAGATATTTTAAACATACAAAGGGTTTAAAAAAAGGAAAAAATATTCCAGTTGTTTTTTTTTAAGCTATTGGTTTTTCTTTTTATCTACAATAAAGTTAAAAAGAAAAACGCACAGTTTCGTTTTCTTTTTTTAAAAATCCCCCAAAAATATTCCGAATGTTTAAAAAATTCAATACATACTTTGGGTTTTAAATTTTTGGGGTTTTGTTCCAAAAAACCCAGAAAATCCTTTAGAAACTTTTACATTAAATTTTCTTTCTTTGGTTTTTTGTTTTAAATTGGGGGACCCCAAAAAAGTTTTACTTTTTAACTTGAAAAACCGGCAAGGTTTTCTTTTTAACTTAAAAATTCATGGTTCCCCCTAATCCCAAACAAATTTTGCAACCCCCAAAAAAAAAAATTTTTTAAAAAACCTTTTATTTTTTTCATTAATTTTGAAATTTGGGGGAAACAATTTTAAATTTTAAAAAGGGCCACAATGCAAGTTTCTTATTAAATTTTTCCCGGGAGGTTTCCCTTGTTTTTTTAAAATTCTTTTGTTTTGGCTTATTTTTAATTTAAAACTTTTTTGTTAAAAAGGGGTTTTTAAAATTCAGTCAAACCTAAATTTAACCTTTCATTTGTTATTCTTTTTTGTTTTAGGGTTTTCCCAAAAAAAAATTTTAAAAAAAAAAATGAAACATTAATACAGAATACTGTATTAGGTAGTTAGTTATTTTGTAATAGTACATTTATTAACATAGTTAAACAAATTACTCGGTTTTCCATCACTTTTTTTATACATCTCCACTATTCTAAAAATGTTATAGAACGCCCCGAAAAGTAAAAACTCAACATCTTGTAGGCAATTAAGTTAAATGGCCATACACGTTGTTTACAGTTCTTAAAATTAAACTGTTGTATTATTACAAAAAGATGCAGATCCCTCATTTTATCCCTCTAATGTAAATAGATGTACACCGCAGCTTAAGTTATTCAGTTTGAAAATGTAGTAGTACAAAGCACATTTTTTTGTAAATAAAATAATAGTAAAAAAACATTTTTAAAAACAAGCTTTGGTTCACATGTAATAAAAAGAAAAAAATAAACTTTAAATTAAATCAAACCCATCAATTTATTACGTTACACAATTTATATGATATAAAAGCTTGTCCCGAGATTTACCTGTGTAGATTAACAAGAATACAATATGTGACTTGATCTTGGCATAAGTAATTCTAAGGAATAAATTATATGTTTTTTTATAAAATTGTAAATTCGCGACGAGCTTCTGTATCATATAAATTGGGAATGTAAAAAATGGATGGGTTTGATATAATTTAAAGTTTATTTCCATTTTAGTACATGTAAATAATAGCTTGTTTTTAAAAATGTTTTTTTACCATTGGTTTATTTTTTATTTTTTAGTTATCGCGTTTCATTGGATATCCATATTATGGGGATGCATAAAAAACATAGTCCACCGTCTTTGGAAATCTGCCAAATTGAATTTAAAGTGACGTCATTTTATTTTTTGTATTCTTCTCAGCAAACCCTTTCATTTCATACCCATGTATCATGTATATAATAGGTTTGTTCCAACACGTCTAAAAACCGTCACCGAACGATCACCCTCATGCGCAGTGATTAAAGTGCGTTCCAACAGAGACGTGACGGTTATCGGACGGTCCTATTTGTGTACCAACATAACTTGGGATCGTTTATGTTACGGTTTTAGAACGGTAACTTCGATACATGGCCCAAATTGAAAACTGTTTGGGTTGACTTGCGCATTGAACATCTTGGCACTGGATTTTTGATTTTTAACAGCTGTTTCATGTTTCATCTTTCATCTTCATATTTTTACTGTTATGTAGCGACTAGTGTGCATTGTGCTTTAGCATTTCCTACTTCCTTGCTTGTTTAATCATTCAAAAGCATTAATTTTTACACCTCCTAAGCTCATCATTGAATTTAATTATCTTAAAAGATGAGTGACGATATTATGAGTGATATTTGCTAACTTTAATCACAATAATAATAAGTAGAAAAGAAGGGTTATATTTTCAAAACAAAAAATTCAAAAGTCATTTGACCTTTTGATTTGACAGTCCCGAAAATGATCCCCAAAACAATCCAACGTTTGTTACTTTTTGTACCGTCATGAAACTATTTTAAGTCCGCGCATGCGTCGAAGCGCACCCAAAAACAATTTAAAAACCGTTTCGAAACAATACCGGATGCTTGTTGAACCAAACCTAATAAAATACAGTATAATACCATTTATTTCTTCTTTTATGACCTTAGAAACTGGTGTATTGGCCAAACAATACCATTTTACTATCATTATTATCCCGTATAGATTATTTTTGAAGTCCTCTAAATGCACCCTCGTAAGAAGTTTCCTATACCTGCCGATAATTATCATTTCAACTATTTCAAGGTTCTTGTACGAGGGTATTATGTTTTGGGTTTAAAGCTAGAGTTAGAGGTTTTCAATGCTTAAAAATATTATTTTTGTAGGAGACTGTACACAACACTTGTAACCTAACAAAAATTAATATCTTTTTAACGAAATAATAAAAAAAATTAGGTTTTTTAAAATTTGCTAATACTTCGATTTATATTGGATTAGTTTTCAAAAATATCGTAGGAACGTTTTCCAGATATTCCGAAATGAATGCACATATCATACATGACAGATATCGACAATGTTAATTATGCACAATTTAATTGTTAATATCAATGAGCTAACATCATTGATAGAGAAAGCATTTCATTCATAAACGCAATCGAGAGCTGCGGCCAACATGTTTTTGTTTATTATTGGCGATAGTACTTACTTGTGAAATGATAATCCGGGAATCATATCCGTCACTTTACACACTTGGCACTGCCTTACCATTTTAATTTATTAAAAGTACTTACACAAAACTGAAATATATACAATTGCCACAAAAATTACCCAAACAACAAAAAACATTTATACTAAAACGCCATATTGAATGTGTTATCTGTCGAGCAAAGCCATGGATTCTAGAGAGGTAGAGGATCACCCACTCTGTGTTACAAAAATGGCCCTCCAGTTGCAGATGGCGTTGTGTACCAGAGGGCCGTTTTTAAACTTTACTTTATATATTGCGGTCAAGGTCATTGGTTCTCATTAGTTCCCTAAGCTACACCAGCGCCTCCTAGTGAGGGTCACTTTTTGAACAAAACAGCCATAAAAGAGGGTGATGCTTTACTTCTCTAAAATCCATGAGCGAAGCTGAAGGTGGCGGAAGTACGCTTCTACGAAAAATCCGCTGTTGTCACGTTGTCGCGCCTTTATTAGTAGCTGTCCAAAAAGAAAATAGTATTTTGACATCATTACTTTTCTGTGTTATACTTTATAGTAATAAATATAACAAATATTATTTACAGTTTAAAATACAATAGTAGAGCTTATTTTGATGTAACGGGATATATACTATCAAGTAAATGAAATAAAAAGATACTTGGCAGCCACGCTTTTCGACAAAATAGTATCTGTAGTAACCATTTTCCCGGGTTTTGGTGGATTTTATTGTTTCGAATACAGAGGTTCATTCATCGCTAGACAGAACCTTAGAATGTGCGTTTATGATGCCACGCTTATGCCAAATCGATGCTTTCTCCAGTTAAACTAAAAGCTCATTGGTTAATATCTCGTGTCACAGACGATGAAAAAAAATAGTTTTTTTTTTCAATTAGACACTTGATAATCTTATATTTTAATTTCATTTAATTCATAAGAAAGGCCATTTTATAAATACAGTACCTTAAAGAATAATTTTAATTAATGTTGTTATTTTGTTTTAACATTTATTAATGATTTATTCGTTGAAAAACAGGAAAAGCCAAACAACAATCAATTTATATACTCGACAAACTAGTTTAATTAGGTTTCCTTGCCATAAATATATAAGAATTCTAAGGTGCCAATAATTACCGATAAAAGTTATTAAAACCGTAGTAAAATAACAGACAAATAGTTGTAACTGACGACTTTATCATGTTTTAATTGACTTTTTTTATATATATATATATATATATATATATATATATATATATATATATATATATATATATATATATATATATATATATATATATATATTTGTACGAAATAACAATATGCTGTCAAAAGCATTATGCTGTTTTGTCATATTTACGGATTAACGCTTGTAAACAATTTGGAGGCGCTTTATGACTAAAGTGTGTGACAATGAAAATGTACTTTATTATATTATAACGTACAAGTAGAAAAGTGGAATTTTACTTGACAAGTATGGTACCGGGTGACCATTCGAAAACTTCTACCTCCCTTTACTTTTTTTATTTAAAGTTTCTCAAAAAAATGATTAATATGAAAGTTGTAGGGGCTAATTTGGAGAGTTCAAACATAATTTTGGATATTATACAGAATGCATCATAAGACGTGGCAAACCATAGGTATGATTTTTTAAATAGGACACCCTGTATTTGACTTGATATTTCAATTCGGCTTAAAATTCTAAGCATTTTTTATATAAAACACTATAGGCCTAAATTCACTGGTTTTTGAACTGGGAAAGTTTAAAAGTTGTACTTATTTCTTGATTTGAAACGCAGTAAGAGGTTTGCTTTAGGCCATATCTGTCGTCATGACAGTTTAAGGTGACATGTTTTTTTCTTGAAAAATCTGAATAATATTAAGGTTTATTTACAGAAGAAAAACAAGAAATTTTTTTTCTTATTTATTGAAATTAAGTATAACGCTACTCTACTGTTCGTGCGTATGCAGCTCGACATCCTTATGAAGCCGTTAAATGCATTTTCACAAAATTTAGAACAACTTCAAATCTCGACGGAAGAAATCGGTGTATCCAAATGATAAAAATAGGGATTTAAATTTTATCCTATGTTTCGAAAAAACCCCAACAAGTCAGTTAGAACTGCTTCAAAAGACTTGCAAGCCATGCATGGACCACAAAAATACAGGCGAAGTCAATACGTAAGGTTTTTTTTTTTATCGGGACATCCACGAAGGCTGATGCCTAAGTTCTAACGTACCGTTGGTGATGTCTTCAGTGTGGTGAGAGGGAGTTTGTTCACACGGGAATTAAATTTTTGGAGATTGGGAGGAGAAGAAAAAACTTCTGCGGGCAGCAGGTTCCATAGTCTTGACACTCTAGGGATAAAGGAACGAAGAATGCGGGAAGTTCGGGGCCTCTCTAACTGAACTGTAAAAGGATGCATAAAAGTTGCACTACGTGTTGCTTTGTTGGAAGCATGTCAGAGAAGGAATTATACTGGCCAATTCCTCTGAGCAGAAGCCGTGAAAATACCTATAGAAGAGCGAAGATCCCCTACAGCTCGACGATGGGCAAGAAGGGAAGCCTTTCTGTGAGCGTTGGATTATTAATAAGATGAACGGCTTTTTTTGAATGGATTAAGTCCAGAATGCTATGTGTTGTATGGGACAAAACAAAACAAATAAGTTTAAACCAAATAAAAATGTTTTGATTTGATGTTGAACAGGCTAAATAATAACACTTTTTAAAAATATATTATGGACCGATGAATCCAGTTTCTCGACAAGTGGAATGCCTAACAAACAAATCGTTCGGCATTGGGCGGTAGATAATCCAAATTTCGGGAAGTGCAATTTCTAGGACAGACTTCAATGTGTGGCGTGGATTTGGGGGGAAACGAATAATAGGACCATATTTTTGAAGGTAACTTGACCGGTAAGATATTACGAATTGTTGAGGAACGAGTTTCGACGTTGGAAAATTTGCCGCTAAGGCATTATCGCAGTTTAGTTTTCCAAAATGATGAAGCTCCACCACATGTTTTTGACGAAAATTATGATGAATGGATCGGACGGAACGGGACAATTCATTGGCCAGCTAATAGTCCGGATCTGACGCCAATGGACAACTTTTTATGGGGATATATAAAGAAATTAATTTAACAACAGGACTTAGGTAATGCTGATGTTATAAAAATATTATTAGGCATAAAATTAACGTATTGAATCAAACAAATTCTCGCTTTATAAAAAATTCAATAGCACATTTGGAAACTTGTTACCAGAAATGCGTGCAGAACCAAGGGGATAACGTAAAGTGTGACAATTAATATGTTATCTTAAATTATTACTGTTTTATAGTTGAAATAAAAATTGAGTTTGTTACACCAGCCTTTATTATTTTAATTATGTAATTTTTAACCATCTTAATTCGAAAACCAGTGAATTTAGGCCTATACTTTTATATAAAAAATGCTTAGAATTTTAAGCAGAATTGTATCAAGTCAAAAAAGGGTGTCCTATTTAAAACATCATAACTATGGTTTCCCCGTCTTTATGATGCATTGTATAATATCCAAAATTTGTTTGAATTTCAAATTTGCCTCGACAACTTTCGTATTAAACATTTTTTTGAGAAACTTTAAATAAAAAAGTCAAGGGAGGTGGTATTTTTTTAAATGGTCACCTGGTACGAGTTAGTTTAAGGTAAAGTAAAATCACTTTTCCGATGAGGTGCGTATACTATTTTTTCGGTTCAGATAATTGCCTTTTTTTCATATCATATAAAATTGTTTTAAAATAGTTACTAGGAAAATCTAAAAAAACGTAGCCTGACGCCTTACAATTAGTATCTTGGCAATCTAAACCTAAACAAGATTTTTTTTTCTCTTTTTTTTTAAATTCAACGGTTGACAGCATCCAAAAGCTCATCTTTGAAGAGAAAACCAATTATTATCGATGGGCTGATG
The DNA here is from genome assembly GCA_019359885.1 of Listronotus oregonensis. Classification (NCBI taxonomy): domain Eukaryota; kingdom Metazoa; phylum Arthropoda; class Insecta; order Coleoptera; family Curculionidae; genus Listronotus; species Listronotus oregonensis. The sequence goes on along the minus strand of JAHBCN010026280.1, from coordinate 2,966 downwards.
AAAACGACTCTAAACATATCTTAAATGCAGAGCAAGCTTTTTTAGTTTACTTGAGGAAACTAAGGAAGGGTATAAGAAAGTGTATAATATGTTCTGGAGTTGAGTCTCCAAAAAATTTTGGAATTAAAAAAAATTAATGCTAAACTATTTTAAAGGGTTTTTTAAAAAAAAATGCGCGGACTTACAAAAAATTTTTTAATTTCTACCATTGACATTCTCCGTTATGAAAATTAATATAAATTACATTTTTGTTTTTAATTTTTTAAAATTTAATTTTTGTAATTTTTAAAAAAAGCTTGGCTTGATAACTTTTTAATTTAGCTCACAACTTAAAACAAGTTTTTTAATTATAGCATAAAACTTTTATCGTACAAAGGGTTGGTGGTTTATTTAAGGGGATAAAATAAGAAATAGTCCAAGAGCGAAAAGAGCAATAAAATATTATTTTAAAACGACTTCGTAAGGTAGTAAAATCGAGACTTTTTTTATCTTCGTCTCTTCCATCCCATCCGTGCCGAACTCGCTCATCTCTTTCTAATAATTTGGGCCGGAATTCCCCCTTGACTAGTATCAGTGGGGACATTGTATTTTTTCATATTTTAGTTTCATTCGTGATCAGTATTTTAAATGGACCACAAGTTTATCGCTGGTCCAAATAAGATCAAATCCTTTTTACCAAAAGTTAGAGGTTCTCAATGCTTGAAGATTTATTTTTGTGGAGACTGTACAAACATATGAGGTCTGTTCGTTATACAGTAATATTTTACACTTTTTGGCCTTCCTAGTTCTAATATACCCTTCCATAAGAATTTACAAAAAAAAAAGAATAAAATAATGTACAGGGTGTACAACAAAAAAAGGAGCACAGCGTTAAAAATTTGTTAAAAAAGGGTCAAAAAAAAGCGGGAAAATTTTTTTTTTCAAGTTTCTGAAATGGCCGCTAGGAGGTAAATTTAATAAAAAAAGTAATGTTTCTGTTAATTTTGCTATATTAACCTAAAAAAAAATACCTGATTTTAAAGTCTATAATCTAACCTTTTTTGTTTGACAATTTTTGCTATATCCTAAAAAAAAGTGGGGGGGGTATTCGGGGTTTCCTAAACACACCCCTATCTTTTAAAGGAACCGATTTTAACAAAAACCGGGGAAAGGGTATTTTGGGCTATAAATCTTAGAATATTTGTTTTTTTGTTTACGGGTCCCCAAATTTTTTCGAATTCCTAAGAAATGGTTAATTTTCTGAAAAAATTAAATGCATTGGAAATTTTTTTTTTTATGAAAAAATAGCTAAAAAACCCCAAACAAGCTCAAAACCCCGATCTTGATATCTTTTCCTTTTCCAAAATTTTTGGCCCTTTTTTTTTGTCAATATCTAAAAAAATAAAAGACTACAAAAAATTTAAAAACAAAAATTTTGTTTTTTTATAAAACCTTTAATTTAGATTATAAAATCTTTTTCGTCGCAATATTTACGAGTTATAATCAAAAAATCGTTTTTTTTAGGTTTTTTTTAAGGTATCCCCCAAATTCGCTTTTTTGATTATAACTCGAAAAATGCATTGATAAAAAAATTTTTAACCTAAATTAGGGTTTTTTTTAAAAACAAATTTATGTCTTAAAAATTTCTTGTGGTTTTTTTATTTTTTTAAATTGCGTTAAAATTTTTTTAGTCTAAATATTGGAAAAGGGAAAAGATTCGGCTTTTTTCCCCTTTTTTGGTTTTAATACTTTTTATAAAGAAAAATTATAAATGCTTTTTTTTTTGAAAATTAACCTTTCTGTGGGTTCCCTCTGCGGCACGGGAAACAAAAAAACTTTTTTTTAAAATATCCCAAAATGGTTTTTTCCCCCGGGGTTAATTAAAACCTACCTTTCGAAAAAAATTTTTTTGACAAATTTAAAACCCCCCCCCTTTTTTAAGTTAAAAAAAATTTTCAAAAAAAAAGGTTCAGTTTTTCCACGCTTTCGATCAGGTTTTTTTTGTTGGTTTAATATAGCAAAATTAAGAAACATCACTTTTTTAGATTCAAGATTGCAGTTGCCCCCCGCGGCGATTTCAGCTTGAAAATAATTTCAAGCTATTTTTTTGACCACTTTTTTCTTTTTTTTCTTTTTTTTTGAGATACAGCCGGCCTCCTTTTTTTGTTTACACCCTGTACACTGTTTCTTAATAACAAAAGACCTATGTAAACTTTCTAAAATCAATATCTTAAAAAAAAAGGTCAAAAAATTAAGGTTTTTTTTTTTAATTTTTAATACCTACTTTAATTTATATTTTATTAGTTTTAAAAAAGTTAGTTAAAAAAAAGACCAAGACCAAGACCGGGCTAGTCTTGGTCTTGGTCTTGGCTTTTAAGTCTGGTCTTGGTCTTGGTCTTGCAAGCCCAAAGAGGGGGTTTTGGCTTGGTCTTGGGGTCCCCCCTCCGGGGTTGGTCTTGTGCAAGAGTCTTGCTGGTCTTGCTTTTTTGTAGTAGTAATTTAAACCAAGCAATCTTTAATAAAATATATATATTTTTAATACTTTCAAATAAATAAAGATGGAGACTATATTTTTTGCTTTAAAATTTTAAAATATACCAATTTTAACCTTACATGTACATTTAAATTATTTGATTAAAAACGATATTTTTAATGTAGGGGTTTATTTATAGCGCTTCATTTTAGTGATAGGATATATTTAAATTTTCTTTGAAGAAGCATATAAAATTACAATACTGAGTACTTTGAGGGCAGAAAAAAAAACTTTAAATTTCAACCAGATGTGAAATTTCCATGAAAAGATTCTGATATGTAAACATTGGTTTCTAATTAAAAAATATTTAAAATTTTCAGTTCAAATAAACTTTCTATGTTCAAATTAGTCAAACATTTGCCGTACAATGTTTGTACAAAAATTTATAAACATTCTGCATATACAAGCTCGATAGTGCGACAAAATCGATATATCCGAAACCGTTCATAATGGA
>JAHBCN010026279.1:0-10755 GCA_019359885.1 Listronotus oregonensis | reverse complement strand
GAATGCGTTTTTTTATTAAACCACATAGGGCAACTATTTTATGGAAAATTGCGATAATCTGTTTTTGTAGTTACAAGAAAAAAATAAAAACAATTAAATTTAAAAAAGAAAACATTATATTGAAAAAAACAAGCTAAATAAGATTTGGTAAAGCGACTCGATTTTAAGAGATTTTTTAAGCTATTGGTTTTCGTTAACGAAATATTTAAGGACTTAAAAAAAAATCTCATATTTGTTAACAATTATTAATTAAACACATTTTTTCGCAAACAAACGTCAAAAGAGTAAAAAAGGGATCAAATCTAAATATATATGAAGACCAATCAGAAATATATTTAATGTAAAAATTTATTAAAAGTAAGTCTATTTTGGACAGATTCTGTAAGACATAAGCGTATGCTAATAAACTTTTTGAGGGGAGCCAAAGTAGAAATTACTTTATATTAAATTACATTTTTAGAAATTTTGGTTAGGTAAAAGACTTAAAAAAATATATAAATATATTTTAGTGTGTTTAAAATATTAAAATTATCATTAAACCTCATAGATTTAATAGGTGTCGTAGTTTTGACAAGAATATTATATTTTTAAAAGTTACTAATATTAAATGTTTTTTTGTCAAATATATTTTCTAACATAATTTATTTTTTACCCAATACTATTTTTAACGAAAGACATTTTTATCAGTTATCTAGTATATTGTTCGAAAGTTGCAATACTGACTTTTTTTTTTTTTTTTTTTTTGAATCATTTTTTTAAATGCGTTGTAATAAAAACGGCAAACTTAAGAACTTTGGTACTGGAAACATATCAATTTTATACCTATTTAATGACTTTAAACCAACTAAATATCACAGTTATATTGTTTTGAGCTTATAAGAATATATTTTTTAAAACTATTAAGTATTTATACAAAATACCAATAACGTAGTTTTAACAAAAAATAGCATCTTAGAGGCAACCACAACTGCATTCATTATACAGTAAAATTTATGAAACACAAACACAAGCACCAAAAACTTTAAAATTTAAAACCCGCATCACCAAACATCCTGCTGCAAAAGCAATGAGTGCCTGGACAATGCGAAATCGAAATTACTATGTTTTTTCTTTATTTTGTTATTATTCGGAAAAATGTCTAGGGGATTACAGATAATATTTAATTTTTTTTTCCTTAATTAATGTGGCTATTTTGAATACAAAAGAGTATTTATTTTTAAATTAATTTATGTACTTTCCTTTTTAAAAAGTTGATTATTAACAAAAGTACCTACATCAAATAATTTAATATTAGTCTATTTTAAGTATTTAAAAAATTCTAAAAATTTTATTATTTAATTTTTTAGTTTAAGTATTGGTAAATATTTAATAATTTTTATTTACCCAAATATAAAATATAAATTGAGTATATGCTTTTTTAAATTGATTAAAAATAAATTTAATGGAAATTTTTAAGTTTATTAATACTTAAATGTAAAACACAATCTGAATTCAGAAAATATTATTAAAAAAGTAAAATAAATTGACCGCTACTTAAGAAATGATTTACAAGCTATGTTTTAAACGACCTAGAACTGTTTTCGTACCGTATATAACTGCTCGAAAACTTAATAAAGGCACTACGAGAAAGCATTATTTTGAACTAAGTTTTGAAACTAGAATTTTAACATTACCAGGAAATACTGCGACCTTGTACTGGATTTTTATGCAGCTGTCTTGCTTTGATATAAATCTTTATTTTGGCTTGAACATTTTCCTGCAGTTCTCTAAAAAATTTTATATTTTAACATCTTATACACAGGGGTACCTTTAAAAATGAAATTTTATTTAAATTATAAATTAGAATCTATTTATATCTTATAAAATTGGGATTTCTGATAAGTACAGAAGTAGAAAAATAAAAGTGTTTTGCAATGCATGAGGCATATTTGAGGATCTTGTACTTATTAAAAAACAAAATAACAACTTATGATATTATTTAAAAACGGATAAAAATAATAATGTTGCAAAGTTTACTACGATATGTTAAAGATACTTTTATTGTATGGACAGGTAATGACGAAGAACTTAAAGGTTTCCTAAAACATCTAAATTGTCTTCGACCCTGTATTGAATTCACAATGAAGGAACAAAATTCGGCTCTACCTCCTCTCGAAGTTTTAGTCAAACGAAATAATGGACATACACAAACCTTGGTATACAGAAAACCTACCCACTAGTGATGAGCGAGACCGGTCTTGGTCTTGGGTCTTGGTGGTCCAGCAAGACCAAGACCAACCCAAGACCAAGACTGCCTTTTCGCTTGCAAGACCAAGACCAAGACCGGGGTATGCAAGACCAAGACCAAGACCAAGACCAAGACCAAGACCAAGACCAAGACCAAGACCGAGGTGTGCAAGACTACGCAAGACCAAGACCGACCTGCAAGACTCTTGCACTTCTGCAACTTTTTTTGAAATTGTACTATTTTATTGTTATATTTAATATACAGAGGCATTTTATACAGACATGACAAAAACTGTGTCAAGAACTGTCAAAAGGGGCGATTATTTAATAAGTAAGAGTTTCTTAAATAAAATTATAATTAAATCGATCACTTTGTTATTTTAGTTCTATAGTTCTTTAAGAACGATAACGAATAAATTTAATAACATGTTTCAAAAATAATGAGATGGTGACTCAATGGTCCGACAAAGCTTGACATCTCCGAAATCGTTTACGACAGAGAAAAACTAGGGGTACAAAAGTTATGGAAGCTGAATATTACTTTCATAATTTTAATGTTTTTTTTTTAATTAGCTATTAAGTGATGTCACTTACAGGGTGGATCAAAAATCTCCAAAATTCAGAAATACATTATTTTTGTTTTACACTGTAAGAGGTAGCACCATTAGATTGCTTCTTAAAATTAAGATAATGTGAAAGTAATGGATTAATAAACAATATATTTTCCATATGATAAAGGAATACTTTTTATATAAATGGATTCTAAAAATCACTTCCGGTTTAGACGGAAAAGTCAAAACCAAAAATAATATTTAAAAACCATCTACGTCGACATTGTTCCTATATAACCACAATTTCCAGCATAATATACAGGGTGGCGATTTTTTCTAAATTGATTTTTCCCCATAAATTTTTTATTTTAGGGGAAAAGCTTAAAATAAGGAAGTTTTCTTGAGTGGCAACGGAATAATAGAAAGATTCTGGAATAGTAAATAATTTTACATTTTATGCCCTTTTTGTCTATAATTTTTGTATGTTTAGTTTTTCACTATAACGATTTAGGAGATATCGAGCTTTGTCACACTATTGGGCCCCCTTGTATCTGCAGATTGTTTATAAAGTATTTCTACAAACTTTGTACGACAAATTCTTAACCAATTTAAAGGTAAAAATTCATATAAACTAAAATGTTTTTTAAATAACTTTTTTTTTTAATCAGAAACCAATGATTACATATCAGAATTATTTTCACATATATTTCACATCTGGTTGAAATTAAAAGTCTTTTTTTTCTGCTCACACAGTACACCGTTTTGTATTTGCTTTAATTTTATCTGCTTCTTCAAAGAAAGTTTATATAATTCTTATCCCTAAAATGTTTCTATATGCCACCAAATGAATAAAAGAAGGTTGTGTCTTAATTTAACCAAAAATAGAGCGCTATAAAGGGGTGGATTTACGCAAAGGCTGTGTAGGCTGAAACCTAGGGCGACAAATATTATGGGCGGCAAATTTACTATTAATTTTTAAAAAAATGTAATGGTAAATTAATATATTTTTTTAATATTTAGTGAATAGATAAAAAAAATCCTAAAATTTGTTTATTTTAAATAATTGTTAATTCATTTTCTGTATGTTTTACTTTTGTTAAATTTGTTTTATAATTTTTTATAAGAATTACTAGTGTAGTTTACATTTAAAAAATATTGACATATTAGGGCGGCAAAAATTTATTAGCCTATGGGCGGAAAAAAATTAAATCCGGCCTGGCGCTATAAATAAATAAACGCCTTCATTAAAAATATGCTTTTTAATCAAATAATTTAAATGTACGTTTAAGATTAAAATTGGTATATTTTAAAATTTTAAAGCAAAAAATATAGTCCCCATCTTGATTTATATTTAAGTATTAAAAAGATATATTTTATTCAAGATTGCTTAGTTTAAATTATCACTACCAAAAAAAGCAAGACAAGCAAGACTCTTGCAGCAAGACCAAGACCAAGACCAAGACCGGGTGGTGCAAGACCAAGACCAAGACCAGGCTTGCAAGACCAAGACCAAGACCAAGACTAGCCCGGTCTTGGTCTTGGTCTTGTTTTGCTCATCACTACTACCCACACTGGACAATATTTACACCAGAATTCCAATCACTCTAACGAAACAAAGCAATGAGTCATACGTACCCTATATAACCGCGCAGTGTCCCTATGTAACAGTTAGAAATAAGTAATTTAACTAACAAGCCAAAATAAGTAACAAAACTAAGGATCTTAACCAAATGGCTACAGTGAGAGATTGGTTAAGGAAACAATCGATAAATATCAAGATAAGACAAAAAACTCAATAATCATAATATCAAGACAAGACTCCACAGGACCAAATATTTCTACTATTTCGTCTATTAAAGAAACTTTTGAAAATATCCGCAGAATAGCGAATAGGTATAATATTGAAACAGCATTTAAATCCCATACCACTCTGAGAAGTATTCTTACTAAGACGAGACCGGACAACAATGTTTAAAAAAAATGACTGTATCTACCAAATTCCCTGTAAATGTGTTAAAGTATACATCGGGGAAACAAAAAGATTACAATTGTCGAAAGCAACAATTATTCATAAAGAAACCCACTAGAAGAAAAGAAAACTTAAAGAAGCTGTAATAACTGCAAACAACCAAAATGTATTTAGCAAACCTAGTGTAGACATTCCGAATATCTGACTGCCGTTGCTGAACCGTAACAAGTCGGTCAAGCTTCGGTAAACAACGGATAGTATATAAGGTCGTAGCTTTTAAGAATAGTTTTTAGTTATCACTTGAAAACGGTTGAAGATACATAACTTACCTAAACGTTGTGAATCAATTAACAAATAAACACAATGGAAGTCCAAAATTTTAGTGTTGTTGAAAAATAATAATGTTTTAACATTACTTTTATTATTAATAATTGGCCAATTATTATTGTATAAAACTTTTATATTAGTAAAAGAACTTGCCTTTAATTTCCTAAGTCCTGTTTTAATTTTTTTTTCTAATACAATATTATTTCTGGCTAATTAAATAAAATAAATTTTACATGCTATTTGTCTGCAAAACTTAAATACAAACACGTATAAATTTACGTATATATGAGTATTTAAACAAGTACTTCGAAGGCGAAATTGTATTTAACTTTACTACATTATCACAGAAACTATTATTTAAGTTAAGAAAGTTTTAAGCGCTATTAAAAAAAATATTAACTTAGTTTATTTTTTGAAAAGGTTTCTAAAATTTTATATATAGCTAGTTATTGTTATTTCAAACGTGCTCCAGAAGACCCCATTAATTACGTATGCCGAAAACTTTTACAAAGATAAAAACAAATGCGTTTAAGACTTTATATACAGTGTATTTTCTAAATTATTTTAAATATTTGGGAAGGGGATTTCTATATTTTAGATGTCGGAAAATGTCTTTTTTTCCAAAATACAATGATTTTTTTTTGTAATTATCGGGTTTTTAAATTTTCTTAAAATTTAAAAGTCCAAAGTGTTTCTACGATGTTTTAGCTTACCAAGGGCGTGAGTGTAAGCACTAGTTAAATGATCCGGAAAATAAAAACCGAAATAAAAAAAATCTTTAAAAAAAATTAGTCTAATTGTAAATGGTTGAACTATATGAACTATAGTGTAATTTCGGTGGATCAGTGTCGCTTCGTCCCACTGTGCGACTGCCTGTGGGTGACCAGTTTTGTTTATAAATATTTTTACAGCTTAAACAGACACAATCAATTTAAATAAAAAAATTTAAGTTATATTTTTTTAATCAGTATCTAGTATATATTATATTTATTAATTATTTATTAAAGATACCTTTCTTTTCAATAGGGTATAAATTTGCAATTTCCAGTTATCACTATGATGTAATATTATTTAGCGTATAAAAACAACACCTAAGGCTTAATAGGTTGTTGGACCATGATAGTCGTAATTATTATTCCATATTTTTTAGCATATATTAGTTTTTGCAAATTTATTAACCTAAAGATAACTTGGTCCTCAACAGCATTATTTTATAACCCGGAAGTAAAAGCGAAGAATAATCAAAAGGCAACAAAAACAAGCAAAAAAGCGGCAGCGTCAAGACTGAGCTACGACTTTCTTCGTCAAAGGCCCAAGAATGGTTTAACAGAACAGTGGCGGACATTATAATTTATAAAATATTACCCTTAGATTCCATATTATTTTTAACTTTATTAGGACAATTTTAAACATAACTCTTTACTTACATTTCCTATTTAATTAAAAATATTTTTTTGTTTAAAATTAAATAAATTAAGTTCCTTTAAAACAATAATATTTTGTGGGTGTAGTCTAATCAGTCACCAAATTATTCACTTTTTTATTAAACTCGAATGTAAAATTTTAATATTTTCAACTTTAGTTTGCAAAATTTTAGTTTTTTTTTAACGTTTTTTTTAGTTAATTTAGTGTACTCTGTTTACTGCATAATTATTTCTGTAATGTTGTATTATTAAATAAAGAAAAGAAGTTTTGTTAGATTACGTTAAGATTTTATTTTTTTTTATCTTTGGAAAATCCATGAAGGGTGAGGCCCAAGTATTAACGTATAGTGGGTATTTTAAAGACGTGTTTAGATTATTTCTTTTTACATGAAAAAAATATTTAAACCATAAATAAAATGTATATAATAGAGAAAGAAAAAAGGTTTAATTCTCGTCATTAAACTAACCACAACTAACCGACAATAGGGGTTTAAATAAAAATATTTATCTGCAGCGTTTACTTATACCGTTTTCACATACCTACTTTTTTAGTATTTAAGGTACTTTATGAGACTTATAACACAAATAATTTTGTTATAAATGTATAACATTACTAGTATTAATGAAACACAAGTACAAATATCTACAAATAAATTAATTTTTAATATAATTTCAACTCCTAATTATTATAAATATTAATATCACATTTCTTGTGAAAGACTTTGATTTGGCAAACTGGTTGGACTCTGATCTTCTTTTGGGGAAAGCAATGACTTGGACTTTTTTACTAATATACACCATCTTATTTAAGAAAATTGTGACTCGCAACATAGAATAAAATGTCAGTAAGTCTATTTCCGTGAAATATTATTAAAATAAGCTAAAGTTACTTTTTGGCATTGATTTTTTACGTTTCGGGTTTTTAGAATCATCATCAAGTTTATTTTTTCATATGAACGCCATATTAGATTTTTACGCAGCGAAATGGTGCTTTTTATTGTGATTTCAACAATGTATAACATGTTATAATTTAAGAGTGTATAACCTCATTTATAATATATATAATTGGCAATATAGATAAGCTGAACAGACATTTTACAGAAATGGGTTCGCAAACAGCTTTAGATAACGTTAATACCGTATTACAACAAAACTACACTTAACAAGTTAATTAAACAAGTGAAAACAAAAACAATGAAAAGTGGCTAAACTAATATTTCTACTAAAATGAAAATGTAAAATAACGAACTAATATTCAAAATGTTGTCCATTTCTTTCAACATATTAACGATATTTTTTTAAATACCCTAAAGGTTGACTTGGAGGAATTTCTATCAACATCTCTGGCTGAAGATGTTGGATTTTCTTTAAAATGTTGGTTAACTGCAGCATCTTGTTGTCGATTTTCTTTAACGTACTTTTTAGGTCGTGGTTTTTTAAAACTTCCGAAGTCAAGCAAATTTGTAACCCGTTTTTAAAAGTAAGTTAGTTTAGGATGCTGCCTTTCAGGAAAATTGTCGAAATACGTTTGCGCAGCTATATTAACATTTCTATTGCTTTGGAAATAACGTTGCAAAATATCAAGTATTTCTTTAAATAATTAACCACTTTACAGAGTTAAAAATAACAAGTTTTCAACATGTTATCCATTGTTGAAAAAAGAATAAAAAGCTTTATTGGCTGCGAAAAAATCCAATATGGCGCCCATATGAAGAAGTAAAGTTGATGATGATTCTAAAAACCCGAAACGTAGAAAATAAAAATTGACTACTTGGTCATATTCTACAAAAAGAGTTGCTATAAAGAAGTTTTTACAGATTTGAAAAATTTTTACTTATAAAAAAAATATGGCCGATTTTCGAAAATGTATATTTGAGGTTTTTTCAAAATTTCTGAAAAACATGAGTAGATAAAGCCATGTAGTAAACGGGATTAGCTTACTAACATAATTGCCCAAAACTTTCCCCATTTAACCGATTTTCTATCTATCGTGGTTTTCAAGATCTCCATACATTCCTCACCAATTTGGGACACACTGTATATATAATTTAAATAACTATTATCTCATGTATTGTCCAAGCCCCTTATTTTAATATATAAAATTTGTAAAAAAAAATGGCTAAATAAAATGTTGCATTAAACGAAGCTTCATTTCTAACTTTCCTTATTTTCTTCATAAAAGATTACTTAAAACGCGAAAATTACGCATTGAACTTAAAAGGATTTATGTGCTTTGTGTTAGGTAATTTAGCGTCAAGATGACGTTACACAAGACTGAACAATTAGAAGAACTTTTACTTTGGCTTATCCCAGTGTTCTTGGCGTATTAAAACTTTTTAAGAAAGTGTAATTTTTAAAGGTTTTAGTTACTGCAGGGAATTGGAAAAAAGTCTGTAGTTTAAATAATTTAGATTTTGAAAAACGACTTTTATGTAACGAATATACATAAAGTACAATTTATAGTTAAATATAGTTTTTTTTCTCAAAGAAAAGTCTACAAAAACGGCAAAAATTTTTCATTAACAAAAATGATTAATTAGACCCTTCTAAAGTTAAAAAGTTGAATTTTAGGAAATGATTGTTCATATTATTTTGTGTAAATAAAAAACTTAAGTCAGGAAGGGGTTTTTCAAAATCGCACTTTAAACATTTTGCAGTTTGAATGCACCTTCTGGAAAATTAGCGCTTAGCTGTAATTATCTGATTTAAATTTAGTAAACGAATTATTAAAGTTTATATTTTATTTTACAACTTAAATATCCTTGATTTTCATATAAATTTGGTAAAAAAATAAAAAAAAACTGCAATAATTGCGTCAAACATGCTATTTTGAATCTAAAGTAGAGTGGTGGAAAGTTAAACTAATGGTGAGCTGTGGGAAATTTGGGGCCGGTGTTCGTCGCTTGTATTGCTCTTTATCCTCCACTACTGTGCTCCAACGTAAGATTCAAAATCATTTTACACATTTTTCGCCAAATTTTATAAAAATCAAAAAAAATACAAAATTTCAAAAAAAAGGGTTGTAAATTAAGTAATTTGTTTCCTAAATTTAAATCGGACAATCACAGTTATTACGCTAAGTCCTTTTTTAAAAACAAGGTGTCGAAGAAAATGTATATTTGATGTACCCCATTTAAAAGAGAAGGTAATATCTTCTGGTAAAATATTTATTAATTATTAAAATATATATTTTTTTTAAAACTTTTTTAAAAAAATATTATTAAAAAATAAACCACCACGTTTACGTCACTCGTTTAAACATACAACAAGATTTCCCATGACAGCTGATATTACCTAATGAATATTTTTTCTCAACTGCCCCAAAAATAACAGATTATTAGCGTACACTTTAGACTTAAAATTTCCTTATAAGAAAAAGTCCATAGGAAAGTGATAAACATTACTGCACCTAGGCCCCTTGTAGGCCCTTTTGCTGAAAAGTCCATAGGGGGTTTAAAACAGCATTGCGGGGTTGGGGGGGGTAAATTTTTTGTTACATGTCCTGAAGAAAAAAAAAAAATTAGAATCCTAAAGCTTTAATTCTTGCTGTTTAAAATTATTATGCAAAATACGGTGTAGTGATTATTCACGCAGAGTTAAAGAAATGGAAAGGTTCGGGTAAGAACAGATGGTTTAATACTATCCACCCCATTCGTTCGTCCTTGATGACCTTAGTCGCCTGTATTTTAGTTTATCCATTGTTAAACCAGTCTCTTTAATTTTCTTGAACCATTTTTTTTAATGAGCAAAACACTTAATGTTAACTTCTCTCACACACGAGCTATTTTTAAGAGTTTTTTCATATAAAAGGGAGATAAAAAAACCAAAAATTTTTAAAATTTTGGTTTTTTATGTTTTTTTCACTACTTTTTTAAAAGATAGCATAGTGGTGTGTTGTTTTTTAAATTTTTATACCAAAAATGTCTCTGTAAATATTTATATTTTGCTAGCCTATGTTGTTTAAGAAAAACATTTTTTTTTTTAATCCCACAAATACATATGCGAAAAATAAAAAAAGGGTTTAAAAGCCCAAAAAAAAAAAAAAAATTACAATTCATAAAATACATGACAAGAGAATGTTGGAACAAAGTTACTTAAAAAAAACCCTGCGTTTATTTTCCATTTCCTTTTTTTAAAATAGTAAGGGGGTTTGTTTGATGTCGACTAAGTTTGCACAAGAAATGTCAGAGGCAAAGTCGGCCACCGTGTTTAAAAATTACAAGTTTGCTTAGTTTCATTTAATGAAAGTTTATAAGCA